>ML800793.1:341947-356099 GCA_009831015.1 Picea engelmannii
AGAGTCAAGTGGAAACATTTTGTGGCAAGCTGATCCAGATCATTAGTTTCAGTTTTATTTTACTGTCAGGGTCTTTTTGTATTGTGCCCATTAGAGACTCCTAAATATGACTTTGGTCCATACCCTCGCACGGGTTTGTAAAAGAGATACAGTTTTGTATCTCAGAATGAAATAAAATCAGATTATTGTTCTGTCTCATACATGTGTTTTCATGACTTGGTTCTTCCTTTCGCTTTTGTCTCCATGTTTACTTCAATGTAAAATCTGTATACATTCACCTAACTTTGTTTAAATTTTTATTTTTACATTGTTACAAATATAAATCATAAAATAAACCTTGATCCTTTGTAATTGATACTTGTGGATTGAGTGAAATTTTTGAGGCTATAAACCCCAGGTGAAATTCCAAACTATCTTGTCCTAGCGAGACAAGATTTGAAAATCATTGAGTAAGATTCTTTATACCTTTTCCTCAACACAATGGTTATTGGAATTAGGGAGGGAAACCTTTATAGGCTGAGGGGCCAACCTATGCATGTTGTGGCCAATAGGAGTAGAGAGACAGATGAGGAGGAGCAGGTGGCTCCACCAGTGGTGAGGTAGGTGGTCCCACCAGTAGTGTTCGCTTAAAGGAAGCTAGAGTCCAGAGGGAGTCAACCCTCATGATCCAGTAGGGAGGAGTAGCCTCCTAGGACTATTCAGAGTAGATTAGACTTCATAGGAGGTTAGCAGGTTCATAGGGTGTAGATGGCTCTGAAGATTGTACAAACTCAGAGGGAGTCGGGTTTCAAAGGGAGAATGCAGACTTGGAGTGAGCCCAATCTTAGAGAGAGTCAGTTGGATAAGAGGGAGAGTTGGTCATTCAGAGGGAGTTACCCCTTAAGTTTAGGTGGGAGAGAGACATCTTCCAGGACTAATAGACAAGTGTCATGGGTTGAAGAGTCTATATAGGAGCTTCAGAGGGAAACACCATACAATGAATATTATTATGGAAGGGATCCTCTCATGTTCACTTTCCTCTTCGAGGGGGCATCCTCTTATTGAACTACCGCTCCAAATACAATACTTCTCTTCATATCCCATTAAATTTCTTGAACCCCTTTATATAGTGCTATTAATCACCTAAGAACATTCTCGAGGAGGAAACCTCTAGAAGCCAAACCTTCTAAGAAGTCTTCTTACATTTATTATATCTAACTACCATAGTGGGCCTTATTTAATACTTTATTAGACCTAGTCCACCTTATATTGAATGACCTCCACTATTATTACTATGGGCCCTCCGATCCCTCCCCACTACCTCTCTAGCAACACTACATTCCATTTCCCTTAAGAGAGAATTGTCCTCAATGCTCGTTATAAGAGTGTACAACCATATACCAGGATCCCATGGATAGGTGTGGACCATAGTGTTGAAGTAGATTAGAGAACTAGGGTACCATGTATAAATGTGAGCCACCATGTTGAAGTAGTCGAACCATCACTGTAAACCTAGGTCCCATGTCCAAGTGCTCATGTGAACTCCATGCTAAAGATATCGGAACTTAGGAACCATATGAAAATCATACTCCAAAAATCTACACTGGTCATGTGGGTTGAAATATGTAGAACCAACCGACAATTCATCCACTATTATCAAAGAATAAAAAAATTGAAGAATAATATGTAGAGGAGACTCTTTTGTAGTCTCCAGTATGGGCTCTACATGAGGTGGAGTAGAGTCATCAAATAGAAGATGGACATGATTGTCATCCCATAAATGACAACTATGAATATACCAATCATCACAATTGGTCGTAAAATCATCCCAAGCATCCACTTCTTGATGATATTCATCCATGATGTCCTCCATAGTATATTCCTCCTTCACGTTGGCTAAGGACTCGTGAATACTGCAAAAACTATCCCTAAGTCCATCTTGAAATTCATGCAATGCGTCATGCATTTGTCCTTGGAATGCTTCAAGATTTTGTAGAATTTTCTCGAGGGTTTGAGAGTGACAATCTATTGGAAACACCACATAAAATATACCAAAAGAAATCTCTAGAAATTCTCTATCCAATGGCACTAAATTGGTAGAAATATGGGCACTATGTGAAAGTTATGGTCTCCAAAGTCTCATCGCCGTCACAAAGACCCTAGAAAATGACCAATTTTAAATCGATGATATCTTCACTTCTGGAGCTTCGATTCAGATGAATTTCTTTTTGAATTTGGGTGAAAATGTGAGAGGAAATTAGATCTGCAATTTGTTTGGGAAAATTCGACCCCAAATTCTATAAAAATATGAAAAATTGCACGACTTCCCGTGGAAAAACCTTGAAATGAGCGTATTTTAAAATGATGATATCTTCTCTTTTCAGACTTTGTTTCAGACGATTTTGTTTTGAAATTGGTTTTTTTTTTTTTTTTCACCGAGAGGAACTCAGATCTACAACCAGTTTATGCAAAGTACACGCAAAACACTACAAGACTTTTCCATAATGTTGTGACTCTTTTTTTTCTCAAAACAAAAATCTGCAAAAATAGAAAAAAAAAATCCACAATTCTGACCAAGGAAAGAGCTCTTATACCAATTGTTATGCGCCAAAGACTTGCTTATAGAAACACCAAAAATATTCAGAAAACAATATATAAGAACCACACTTTTATTATTATCAAACCCTTAAGGTAGGGCAACACCATGCAATGGATCCTATTATGGAAGGGATCCTCTCCTGTTCATTTGCCTCTTCAAGGGGGCATCTTCCTATTGAACTACCACTCCAAATACAATACTTCTCTTCATACCCTATTATATTGCTTGAACCTCTTTATATAGTGCTACCAATGACCTAAGAACATTCTATAAGAGGAACCTTCTAGAAGCATAACCTTTTAAGAAGTCCTCTTACATTTATTATATATAACTACCATAGTGAGCCTTATTTAATAATATAGTGGACCTAGTCCACCTTACATTGAATGGTCTCCACTATTATGACTATGGTCCCTCCAGACCCTCCCCACTACATCTCTAGATACACTAAAGTGGGAGACAAAAGTGCATCCAGATGATGGTGGATGGGATACCTCCCTTGCTAAAAGGGAGTGTTGATTTTGTAGTTTCGAGAGGTATTCTTGTTGGCATGTTTTACAGGAAGAATGTGCTTGTCATTGATGGCAAGAACAACAAAGACAATGGAAAACAGGAAAAGCATAATATCAGGAGGAGAAGTGAATAGTATGTAGTGATCAAATATCGGAAGGAAAAGCGTAAGCTCAGGATGAGAAGCCTCAACAGTTGTCCGATCAAGAAATTGACCGTGTTGATCATCTAATATTATGGATGTCAGTCATATGAGTGACCATGGGCTTGAGGACCATTGGAGGATCGTGTCTGTCGGATCTACAAGCTAGATCAACGACAGGGATGAATTGCAAAGACAGAAAGAAGAATTAAACAACTCGCTAGTTCTAATCCCACAATTGGTCTAGATCGTCAGATCTCATAAATCCAAATATCGACGATTGTGGTTGATATAACAAACTGTCATATTAAGTCGTGACCGTCGGATGCAAAATCGCCAGATCAACGATAGGGATAGATTGCAGATATCGAAAGGAGAATTAAATATCGTGCTATTTCCAATCCTGCAATTAGTCAGGATCGTTAGATCTTATGGCCTCGAATATCGATGATTGTGGTTGACTCACCAACGACGCACAACTTCAAATTGCGGAGTTTTTGTGACAAGTTAAATCACTCGCAAGTTGTGGTTCTTCAATGTTCCTTGATCTTTGATTTTCTTCGAGTGTCTTCACGACCGTTGGGTCACTTTTAAGTGGAAGGAAAGGATAAGATAGAAGAGAAGCACCGAAGATAGATCGAGCCATCGATCTAAGAACATGATCGACGAACAACATTTGGTTCATGTCAAAAGTTGCAAGGAGGTTACTATTCGGGGAATCTCACTTTGGAAGAATTCTCAACTTGAAAGTTGAATTACCCAGAGTCCAAAAATCTGAAATGAATAAGGACCATCGGATCTGGAGAAAATGTGATGACCATTGGATCACCTTAAGTGGAAGGACAAGATAAGACAGGGTTGAGATCTGGGATCTCGATCACCCAAATTTTCGTCAGCCATCGGATTGAATTAAATGGAAGGATATGATAAGCAAAGATGAAGAGGCATTGGATTTAATCCAAATCAAAGTTGCATCACAGATAGATCGAGCAGTTGATCTAAGATCTTAATCCAACGAACGTCATTCATTTTGGGTCTAAATATGTGAGGAGGTTAAGCTCCAGAGAAATCACTTTGAGAGTTTCATTTTGAGATTTGAAATCCCCGAAGTCCAGAGAGTCGGAGACCCGAAATACATTCTCAATCGTCGGATCATCCGAAGTAAATCTCAGTCGTCAGATCATGCAAAGAAGATTTCAAGCGTCCGATCGTCCAAAGTGAATCTGGGTCATCTGATCCAGAGTGTCAGTTTGAGATTTGAAATCTCAGAAGTTTGGAGATTCGAAGAGATGAAATACATTCTCAACCATCAGATTGTCAAAAGTAGATCTCAGTCATCAGATCATTCGAAGAAGATCTCAAGCATTGGATAGTCCGAAGTGAATTTGGGCCGTCTGATCCAGAGCGTAAGTTTGAGATTTGAGATTTCAGAAGTCCGAAGACCCGAAGGAGATCTCGACCGTTAATCGAGAAAGGGGACACATAAATGCTGATCTATTTGAAAGGTCAAAATCTTGAAGTGGAGGCAGAGCCGTCGATTGAGAAGGATAGGTGTCTACAGATCATCGACTCTGGAAGATTGGCGTATGGAAGAAAGCAGGGTTTGAGATTTGAAACTCCTGAAGCTCGGATCACGAAATAAATCACAACCATTGATTTAGGGAGGTTGGATCTGATCCACAGATCATGAAATATCAAATATGAACTGTCTATTTAGAAGCACCCTCAAGATCATGAGATCGATGGTCTCGTCGCATTGTGGGGTCATAACATGTTCAGATCTTAATTTTTCGTGAGCGGGACACAATGAAAACCGTAATATCGCCAAAGGCATACGTGGAGCTCTATAGTGACTTGCGGGGAGAAAAGAGGTCTTCCCTCAAACCGCCTATGGACATGCCCACAATCACGTGGTCATGTAAATTTCATAGCCCAAGGTCATATCGAAAAAAAAGGAGCTAGCGCTCGCTAGAGCAAGATTGCGAAGTGCCTTTTGAATAGGCGTATGGTCACCGCCAATGGTGATCTGGATTTTATGAGCAGAACAAAATGAATACAGATTATTAACAAATTCTTAACACAAAATAATAGAGATACAGTAAAACTGGTTTTCTATTCAATAATGAAATAAGTTGAAAGTGTAAAATGCAGCGAAAACAAGCTTGTTGGAATGGTGGCGGCTTATCTTTGAGAAGAGATGTGACGGCTGCGCTCATTCGCAAGAAGATGATTACGATGAGGCTCTAAAGGCCTTTTACAATAAATAGGAATTCCAAAAACCCTAGACATCCAAAAACCTAAGCCTAGGAGATGAAGCGTCGAAAGTCATGTGGGCCCCGTTTGGGTAAGTTAGTACATTAACTTCCCGGGGTCTTAACTTTTGCATACGATCTTCGTTTTAGGCGTATGATAGCCCGTTGGAAAGGTATCGTTAAGGAGATTCATTTTGGAGCCTCAATAATTATTTAGGATATCATTGAGAAGCTCTATCCTGGAAAAACCTTCATTTAGGCCCTCAAAATGGCCCCGAAAGTGAAAACTGCTAAAAATAGTAAATTGCCAAAATTGCCAGAAAACTGTTTTGAGCTAGTTGAAAAAGATGGGTGGTGACCGATATCCATATGGATTAATAATCCCTCCTTAGGAAGCAATGGTATCCATTGCGTTGAGTTCCCCCATCAGATGAGGAAATTTCTGTTGAATTTGGCCTCAGGTGAGCCACTTGCCTTGGTGTAGGAGCTGCCCTGCTTTGACGACTCGATAAAGTTGGATCCTTTGCTGTCGAGTTCCCTTGATCTATGTGTCCACAATCTGATCACTGGATTCCTATTGGATGCGGTTGGGTTTGAGCTATGTTGGTGTCAGTTGTTTTGCTACGTCTGAGGTGTCCAATAATGGTGGGAAATAAGGGCGAAGGAGATCCAGGTTGAACATTGGGTGCAGGCCAAGGAAAGGAGGAGTGTTGAGCTCAAAAGAATTATCCCCCATGGCCTTGGTGATGGTGTACAACCCATAACAGAGTGGGAAAATCTTCTGATGGGGTCCTGTAAGGCGTTCTTTCTACAAGTGCAACCAAACTTTGTCTCCCACTTGAAACTTATGTGGCACCTGATGTTGATCATGGCGTTGTTTGTACTTGTCATTGGACTTTTGTAGGATATCCTGAACCTGTTGGTGGATGTGCTAGATCTGATCAATGAATCGGGTGGCTTTGTCAGCTTTAGTTGGAATAGGAGATGATTCGGTTGAGGTGATCGCAAGGGGAAGTGCAACATCTATGGGACCCAATGGTTAGAATCCCAACCCCACCTGAAAGGGGTTGTGGCCGGTTGAGCTATGTAGGGCTCGGTTGTAGCTATGATGGACATAGGTAAGGCTCTCATCCCATGTGTGAGGGTGCTTTGAATTATACATGCGAAGGATATGCACGACTATTCGATTTACGACCTCGGTTTGGCCATCTGTCTAGGGGTGGAAGGCTGTGGATTTGGTTAGCTTGGTGTCCAGCAGAGGCTCGACCAGAATGTGATGAGAAATCGAATGTCCCTATCTGAGACAATGGTTTGTGGGAGTCCAAAATGTTCCCAGACCCGTTCAAATAAGAGCTTGGCAGTGGCCTCTGCTGTGATTCTCTTCTTGTAGGAAACCAGAATCGCCATCTTAGAAAAGCGGTCAACAACCACAAAAACATAGTCATTTCCCCGCTTGGTGGATGGGAGTCCCGACATGTAGTCCATTGAGATGGATTCCCATGGCCTATCAGGAGTAGGAAGAGGGGTGTACACTCCCTGTTTCTTATTGGTTGGTTTGGAAATAGCGCAGGCAGTGCAGGACCTGATATACTTGTTGACCTCCTGTTGGAGTTTCGTCCAATAGAAATGTTTCTGTAGCATCGCCACTGTCTTTTTGACATCGAAGTGTCCTGCCACCCGACTGTAGTGGGATTCCCAGATCATATTATCTCGCTCGCTCTCTTGATGGAACACAGATATGGCCCAGACGACACAACACCCCATCCTGAAGATAGAAATTATCGACAACTATGTTTGCACCCAACATTTGGTAGGTGGTGGCAAAGTCCAGGTCTGTCTCATAGAGTTGGGGCCATCCAGAGGTCTCATGGTCGCAAGAGTCTAGCACCGTGGTGAGTGCCATGAATGGTGGTATACTGAGGCAATCAACGACGCGATTGGTGCTTCCTATTTTATACTTGATGTTGAGGTGGAATTGCTACAAGTATGTGGACCACTTTTGATGGCGGTCATTCTACAATTTTCCTTGTGTCTGCATAAACTGTAGTGGCTTATGATCAGTGTGGATGACTGTCTCCTTCCCAGGAATGTAATGTCTTCACTGGCGGCAAGCTTTCACAATGGATTACATTTCTTTGTCGTAAGTAGGGTACTTACAAACAACATCAGATAGTGTCTCACTATGATAGGCCATGGGGTGGCCGTGTTGAGTGAGAATGGTGCCCACTGCATAGTCTGAAGAATCTGTCTCTATCTCAAAGGGATGTTGCAGGTCTAGTAGTAAAAGTGTTGGGGATGATCATAAGCACTGCTTCAAATCATCAAATGCTTGTTGTTGGGACCGGACCCATGAAAATTTTTCCTTACCACCACCCCTAGTGATTTGGCTGAGGGCCCATGCAATATGGGAGAATCCCAACACAAACCTGCGGTAGAAATTGGCAAGGCCCAAGAAGCTTCAAAGCTCAGTGAGTGTGGTTGGGGCTGTCCAGTCACAAATGACTTGGATATTGGTTGGATCCACATGTACACCATGCTGATCAATGATGTAGCCTAGGTAATGGACCCTGTCCATGCCAAAGGAGCATTTTTTCAAGTTGGCATATAGCTTGTGCTGCCACAGGGTGTGCAGAACCTGTTGAATATGATGCAAGTGTTCGGCCCAAGTCTTGTTGTAAATGAGAATTTCATCCAGATACACCACTACAAAATTATTGGTGAATGGTCTCAGGATATCATCCATCATCCTCATGAAAGTGGATGGAGCATTTTTCAAACCAAAGGGCATGACCAACCATTCAAAAAGGTCTTCCTTTGACTTGAAGGTGGTCTTCCATACATCTGTTTGTTCTATCGGGACCTGGTGGTAGCCATAATTTAGATCAATCTTACTTAAATATTTAACCCCCGTGAGTTGATCAAGAAGGTCGTCGATTCGGGGAATTGGGTACCGGTTTCTGACTGTGATTTTATTTAGAGCCCGGTAATCAATGCAGAGTCACCAGGTTCCATCTTTCTTCTGTACCAGCACAATTGGGCTCCCGCAAGGTGATGATATGGGACGAATGTGCCCCTTGTGGAGTAGTTCTTGGATTTGTGGCTTGATCTCCTCATTCTCTAACAGAGAGTGACGATAGACTATCCCATTGGGCAGCAGTGCACCAGAGGTTAGATCGATGGGGTGCTTGACTTGGCAGTGCAGAGGTACCCCGGTAGGTGAGGAGAAGATATCTGAGTATTCTTCCACGACCTTATCTACTTTCTTCTGCTGTGTAGAGAGGTCGGTCGCAGAGACCCTAGATGTGGCTGTGATCTTTCGCTTAGTCTGAGAGCGAATCACGAAGAAGAAAAAATTACCCATCTAAGAGATGACCTTCTTGTATTTCTTAGCAGAGATCAAGGAAATAGCACTAGGTGGGACTGCCTCAGGTATCCTGTACAATTTCCTGTTCAAAGTAATAATAACACTACGAGGCCTAGACTCATATACAACATGATGTTTCCATATATAAGGTTGGCCCAAAAGAACATCACAAACTTCGAGAGGAGAAACATCACACAATACCTCGTCTTTGAAGGGCTTGATGCCGTATGACATTTGACAATGTTGGCTAACGCGAAGATCGCTTCCTTGGCAGAGGCATCCAATGGTGTAGGGTTGTGGGTGAGGAATTGTGGGCAGGGCCAGCTACTTGATGACCTTTGCAGAGATGAGGTTATTCTAGCTACCACTATCAATGATGAAGTGCAACGGGGTGCCTTTTACTCACATTTGCGAATGGAAGAGGCGCTCTCCTTCTGGCTCGTCTGGTTCACTAGGATAGAGCTTGGTGGTAGCAATGGTGGAAATGGGTTTCACGTCAGTGATCCATCTTCCCCTTTCTGGTTCTAGCTCAGAGTCAGAATCTGCATCTGATTCATAGGATTTCACTTCGACCACCAGTGACTGCTTTGAGCGACAATCAACAGTGTTATGCCAAGGGCTCTTATGGAAGTCGCACCACTTCCCGGTATCTTTTTTTATCTTTCCAGTGTCCTTATTTTCTTGTGGCTTGGACTGGTTGTCCTGATACTGACCATATTTTCCCTTTCCTGGCTTTTGTTGTGAGGGGTTCCCAGGCCCAAATTGCCGCATCTTTTGTTTGAGCTTCTGTTCGATTTTGACGGCATATCGGTAGGCCGTGCCCAAGGATGAGATGTGTAGAAATTCCATTTCGGTATGGATGTATCTATGAAGAGTACCAGGATACTTGAGCACCATATGTCACTCTGAATCTTTGATACCCAGCTTGGTGCGCAAGGTATGGAAGATATTTGTGAAATCTGGCACTGCTTGGTCTCTTTCTTGCCGCAGTGTGGTCCATTTAAGTCGTCATAACTTCCGATAGGGTAGTGTTGTTCCTTAATAGAATCCCTGAAGGAATATCAGGTGGATGTGACTGTAAATAACGAGGTTTCCTCTGTTTCCTTTTTCTCACAGAACATTTCCCACCAATATTTGACATGGGGGATAGCTTTGAGGAGCGCAAAAGTAATATTTTCTCTATTCGAGAAGTTATGGACAGAAAAATACTCTTCTAGAAGATTCAACCACTTGTCTACAACATCTGCATCTATCTGACCTTCAAATATAGGAATATCAAATTTTATTTGTACCTTGAAGGGGGTGGCGCTTCCGCTCGAAGAAGATGCATCGCCTATTGGTAGCCGCCGAAGGATTTGCACGAAACTATACATCATCTCGTTCCTCTGTTGCATGAGGGATTCCTCAATCAATAGTTTGAAAGGATCTCTTGTCCCATCATCTTTCTTTTCTCCTACCATGAGAGGTCGCTTGGGCGTGCGAGAGATTTTGTCCTCAAGAGAAACAAGCTCAAGACCCAACTCTTTGTACTCTGACCTCGTTGGGAACATGCATTAAGACGACAAGGAGATGACCACTCTGATATCACTGATCCAGATTTTATGAGAATAATGAAATGAATACATATTATTAACACAAAATAACAGAGATACAGTAAAAATGGTTTTCTATTCAATAATGAAATAAGCTGAAACTATAAAATGCAGCGGAAACAAGCTTGCTGGAATGGTGGCGGCTTATCTTTGAGAAGAGATGTGACGACTCCGATCATTCGCAAGAATATGATTACAATGAGGCTCTGAAGGCCTTTTACAATAAACATGAATTTCACAAACCCTAGACATCCAAAAACCTAACCCTAGGAGATGAAGCGCCAAAAGTCATGTGGGCCCCATTTGGTTAAGTTAGTACATTAACTTCCCGAGGTTGTAACTTTTGCATACAATATCCGTTTTAGGTGTATGATAGCATGTTGGAAAGGTATCATTGAGGAGATTAATTTTGGGGCCTCAATCATTCCATAGTCCATCATTGAGAATCTTAATCCTGAAAAACCTGCATTTAGGCTCTCAAAATGGCCCTGGAAGTGAAAATTGCTAAAAATAGTAAATTGCCAAAATTGCTATAAAATTTGTTTGAGCCAATTGGAAAATATGGGTGGTCACCGATATATATATGGATCAGGTGGTCACATGAAGGAAGGGGATTATAAGCCAAAGAATCCAGAAAAACGACTGACTGCAACTGCCAGAGAAGACGAAGAATTGTGACTGACAGAGAAGACAAAGAACCTCAGGATAACTGCCAGAGAAGCCAAAGAATCTTTGGAAAATGACCACTGATGATGAACAGATACAACATAACCTCTAGGGAAGATGGATATTTGGAATGATGATTAGGCAAAGATCTCGACGTGAGTAAGATACGCAGAACAAAGAGTATAGCTTGCGTTTTCGTATGTTATGCATGGGAGTAGGAGGTGATGAAGTGCATGATCTGAAGGAAGGATTAGATATGAAATGAAAAGAATGAAGAGGTAGCACAAAGCATGAAAGGGAGAAGATAATATAAATATGGTGTGCACGAGAAGATACGAGCAACAACAAGACAATGATGCATCAGAGTAGAGTAGTGTAGCAGAACAGTGATGAGACTGGTAAGCCATTGATAAATACTGTATCAATGTAATAAATTTCAGAAAGAAAAGATTTATATTTTAGGGTGGTAGGGTGGTGCTAGGGAGGACTAATATCCTCAGAGTTTCAAGTGTGTGCTTGAACATAGGAAGTTGTAGCTTCCATCTTGTTGCAGCCAGAAAAACTAGGGTGGTAGGGTGGTGCAAGGGAGAACCATTGTTCTCTGTTATATAGGTTAGTGCTTCCATCTAGTTGGTGTTGGAACACTTAGGGAGTTGGTACATAACTTAAAATACTACCTATCATTCGAAGAAGAAGAGGTTTTATCCCTTTATGGGTTTCCTCGTGAAATATATGTCTCTTTGTATATCATTTGTGTGATTGATGTGTGTTATTTATGTTGTTCATGTCTTGCATAATCTTGATGATCACTTGGAGAAGCTTAATAATAATTTAATAGGAATAAAATTGTTTAAGCACATTAACAACTGATTCACCCCCCCCTCTCAGTTGTCTTAGTAATTCCAACAATTGGTATTAGAGCGGGTTCCTTTTATTTAAAGGTAAATCAATAAGCTTAAACATGATAAGCCATGAAGTAACTTCAACCAATAAGCCTCCTATGTTTGATGGAACAAATTTTTCCTTCTGGAAGGTTAGAATGAGAACATACATCATGGCCTTAGTTGTTTATGTTTGGGATGTTGTAGAGACTAGTTATGTAAATCCAGTTGTACTAGCTTCTAAGGATGACAAGCTAGAATTCAGCTTCAACGCTAAGGAAATGAATGTTATTTTGAGTGGGCTTGCTGAAGCTGAATTTGTAAAGGTCATGCAACTTGGATCTACCAAAGAAATGTGGGATAAACTTATTAGCAGTTATGAAGGAGATGAGAAAGTAAAAGGTGTCAAACTTCAGACACATAGATTGAAACTTGATCAAATAAAGATGAATGATGATGAAACCGTTAGTAAATATTTTTCAAGAGTTTAGGAGCTTGTCAATGCCATGAAGGGTCTTGGTCAGAAGATTAAAGACTCATTTTTTGTTCAAAATATTTTAAGATCTCTACCCGATAGATTTATTCCAAAAGTTTCTGCAATAGAAGAACTGAATGATATTAAAACTCTGTCTATTGACCAACTCCTAGGAACTATGACTGCTTATGAAATGAGGATAGGTAAAGATAAACCTGCCTCTAGAGAAGCATCATTTAAAGAAGATAAGAATGAGGATTCTGAGCCTGATGAGATTGAAGAAAAATTTGTGAGAAGACTAAAGAAAGGATTAGGAAAGTACCAAGGCAAGTTTCCCTTCAAATGTTTTAACTGTGGAAAGATAGGTCACTTTGCATCTAAGTGTCCACACAAGAAGAAGGACCAGAACACTGAAGGTGAAGAGAAGTACAAATCCTATGAATTTTGTAAAAAGAAAATTTTATGTGTAAACAATGATGACTCTTCAGGAGACACAGATAGTGATTATGCTTGTGAAGATAAGATAAATGACTTTATTCTTATGGACAAAGAGGATTATGATAATAAAAGCACAGGAAGTGATGTTGATGTTGAAGAAGTTGTGGTTGTATTGGAAGGATAACTAATTAGGTCTCTAGAAGAAATTGCTAGACTCAGATTTAAGAATAAAAAACAAAAGCAATTGTTGATACAGTTCAAGAAAGACAGTAAAAAACCTGATGAAAACTTTTCCCTGGTAAAAGTGAAATTAGAAGAGGCAAAGAAAATAGAGGAAATTTTGAAACAACAGTTATTAGAAAAGAAGGCAAGATGTGAAGCCTTGGAAGAAGAGGTAGTAAAAACCAGAAAAGAGATGGAGAAGTTTAAAGCATTGTATCTCCAAAATTTTCCAAGCATTAAAGCCTCAACATAACTAAATGACATTCTGAGAAAACAAAGATCTCCTTTGTTGAAGACTGGTTTAGGCTATGTAAGTGGTTCAAGAGCGAACAACTAGAAAGAAAAGAGTCGGTAAATATGATCAAGTTCCAAGTCAGCAAACAATCAGACCATGTGAGTACTTTGCCACCAAAAACTAATAAAGACAAGATGATCCCTGATAAAAAACAAAGATATTAGAAGATGGAGCAACAAATGCCAAGAAGAAAGCCATCCTTCAGGTACCAAAATTTCTTCCATGGTTACGGTTTTTACTGCTCTAATTTTGGTCATAATATTGCAAATTTTCAAATTAAGTTTAGAGACATGCAACTGAGGAGATCAAGAAACAAAAAATCTTTGCAACATAGAACTAAAAAACCAATGAGTAGACAAAGCTACACCAATCACTTTGACCTATTGAACATTGAGCTAGAATGCTATAACTGTCATAACTTAATCCACATAGATGAAAACTTCCATATGAAGAATTACAAAGAAGATCCAAGGATAAAACCCTTAGCTAGAAATGCCAGCACATGGAAAAAGAAAGATAGTGAAAAATATGGTCTAGTACTTTCAGCTCAAAAACAAAAATACCCCTGGTATATAGACAGTGGATGTTCCAAGCACATGACTGGAGACAAGGATAAGTTTTTTTCTATAAGTAAAAGAAAAACAGGAAATGTGACCTTTGGAAATGATGAACTAGGTAAAATCAAGGGTAAAGGGATGGTGAGTTTAAGTAATGGAAAAGGAAAAGCCCATGATGTT
>ML800793.1:356149-372870 GCA_009831015.1 Picea engelmannii
CGCAAGAATATGATTACAATGAGGCTCTGAAGGCCTTTTACAATAAACATGAATTTCACAAACCCTAGACATCCAAAAACCTAACCCTAGGAGATGAAGCGCCAAAAGTCATGTGGGCCCCATTTGGGTAAGTTAGTACATTAACTTCCCGAGGTTGTAACTTTTGCATACAATATCCGTTTTAGGCGTATGATAGCCCGTTTGAAAGGTATCATTGAGGAGATTAAATTTGGGGCCTCAATCATTCCATAGGCCATCATTGAGAAGCTCAATCCTGAAAAACCTGCATTTAGGCTCTCAAAATGGCCCTGGAAGTGAAAATTGCTAAAAATAGTAAATTGCCAAAATTGCTAGAAAATTGGTTTGAGCCAATTGGAAAAGATGGGTGGTCACCGATATCTATATGGATCAGGTGGTCACATGAAGGAAGGGGATTATAAGACAAAGAATCCAGAAAAATGACTGACTACAACTGCCAGAGAAGACGAAGAATTGTGACTGACAGGGAAGCCAAAGAACCTCAGGATAACTGCCAGAGAAGCCAAAGAATCTTTGGAAAATGACCCCTGATGATGAACAGATACAACATAACCTCTAGGGAAGATGGATATTTGGAATGATGATTAGGAAAATATCTCGACGTGAGTAAGATACGCAGAACAAAGAGTATAGCTTGCGTTTTTGTATGTTATGCATGGGAGTAGGAGGTGATGAAGTGCATGATCTGAAGGAAGGATTAGATATGAAATGAAAAGAATGAAGAGGTAGCACAAAGCATGAAAGGGAGAAGATAATATAAATATGGTGTGCGCAAGAAGATGCGAGCAACAACAAGACAATGATGCATCAGAGTAGAGTAGTGTAGCAGAACAGTGATGAGACTGGTAAGCCATTGATAAATACTGTATCAATGTAATAAATTTCAGAAAGAAAAGATTTATATTTCAGGGTGGTAGGGTGGTGCTAGGGAGGACTAATATCCTCAGAGTGTCAAGTGTGTGCTTGAACACAGGAAGTTGTAGCTTCCATCTGGTTGCAGCCAGAAAAACTAGGGTGGTAGGGTGGTGCAAGGGAGAACCATTGTTCTCTGTTATATAGGTTAGTGCTTCCATCTAGTTGGTGTTGGAACACTTAGGGAGTTGGTACATAACTTAAAAGACTGCCTATCATTCGAAGAAGAAGAGGTTTTATCCCTTTATGGGTTTCCTCGTGAAATATATGTCTCTTTGTATATCATTTGTGTGATTGATGTGTGTTATTTATGCTGTTCATGTCTTGCATAATCTTGATGATCACTTGGAGAAGCTTAATAATAATTTAATAGGAATAAAATTGTTTAAGCACATTAATAACTGATTCACCCCCCCCTCTCAGTTGTCTTAGTAATTCCAACAATTGGTATTAGAGCGGGTTCCTTTTATTTAAAGGTAAATCAATAAGATTAAACATGATAAGCCATGAAGTAACTTCAACCAATAAGCCTCCTATGTTTGATGGAACAAATTTTTCCTTCTGTAAGGTTAGAATGAGAACATACATCATGGCCTTAGTTGTTTATGTTTGGGATGTTGTAGAGACTAGTTATGTAAATCCAGTTGTACTAGCTTCTAAGGATGACAAGCTAGAATTCAGCTTCAATGCTAAGGAAATGAATGTTATTTTGAGTGGGCTTGCTGAAGCTGAATTTGTAAAGGTCATGCAACTTGGATCTACCAAAGAAATGTGGGATAAACTTATTAGCAGTTATGAAGGAGATGAGAAAGTAAAAGGTGTCAAACTTCAGACACATAGATTGAAACTTGATCAAATAAAGATGAATGATGATGAAACCGTTAGTAAATATTTTTCAAGAGTTTAGGAGCTTGTCAATGCCATGAAGGGTCTTGGTCAGAAGATTAAAGACTCATTTTTTGTTCAAAATATTTTAAGATCTCTACCCGATAGATTTATTCCAAAAGTTTCTGCAATAGAAGAACTGAATGATATTAAAACTCTGTCTATTGACCAACTCCTAGGAACTATGACTGCTTATGAAATGAGGATAGGTAAAGATAAACCTGCCTCTAGAGAAGCATCATTTAAAGAAGATAAGAATGAGGATTCTGAGCCTGATGAGATTGAAGAAAAATTTGTGAGAAGACTAAAGAAAGGATTAGGAAAGTACCAAGGCAAGTTTCCCTTCAAATGTTTTAACTGTGGAAAGATAGGTCACTTTGCATCTAAGTGTCCACACAAGAAGAAGGACCAGAACACTGAAGGTGAAGAGAAGTACAAATCCTATGAATTTTGTAAAAAGAAAATTTTATGTGTAAACAATGATGACTCTTCAGGAGACACAGATAGTGATTATGCTTGTGAAGATAAGATAAATGACTTTATTCTTATGGACAAAGAGGATTATGATAATAAAAGCACAGGAAGTGATGTTGATGTTGAAGAAGTTGTGGTTGTATTGGAAGGATAACTAATTAGGTCTCTAGAAGAAATTGCTAGACTCAGATTTAAGAATAAAAAACAAAAGCAATTGTTGATACAGTTCAAGAAAGACAGTAAAAAACCTGATGAAAACTTTTCCCTGGTAAAAGTGAAATTAGAAGAGGCAAAGAAAATAGAGGAAATTTTGAAACAACAGTTATTAGAAAAGAAGGCAAGATGTGAAGCCTTGGAAGAAGAGGTAGTAAAAACCAGAAAAGAGATGGAGAAGTTTAAAGCATTGTATCTCCAAAATTTTCCAAGCATTAAAGCCTCAACATAACTAAATGACATTCTGAGAAAACAAAGATCTCCTTTGTTGAAGACTGGTTTAGGCTATGTAAGTGGTTCAAGAGCGAACAACTAGAAAGAAAAGAGTCGGTAAATATGATCAAGTTCCAAGTCAGCAAACAATCAGACCATGTGAGTACTTTGCCACCAAAAACTAATAAAGACAAGATGATCCCTGATAAAAAACAAAGATATTAGAAGATGGAGCAACAAATGCCAAGAAGAAAGCCATCCTTCAGGTACCAAAATTTCTTCCATGGTTACGGTTTTTACTGCTCTAATTTTGGTCATAATATTGCAAATTTTCAAATTAAGTTTAGAGACATGCAACTGAGGAGATCAAGAAACAAAAAATCTTTGCAACATAGAACTAAAAAACCAATGAGTAGACAAAGCTACACCAATCACTTTGACCTATTGAACATTGAGCTAGAATGCTATAACTGTCATAACTTAATCCACATAGATGAAAACTTCCATATGAAGAATTACAAAGAAGATCCAAGGATAAAACCCTTAGCTAGAAATGCCAGCACATGGAAAAAGAAAGATAGTGAAAAATATGGTCTAGTACTTTCAGCTCAAAAACAAAAATACCCCTGGTATATAGACAGTGGATGTTCCAAGCACATGACTGGAGACAAGGATAAGTTTTTTTCTATAAGTAAAAGAAAAACAGGAAATGTGACCTTTGGAAATGATGAACTAGGTAAAATCAAGGGTAAAGGGATGGTGAGTTTAAGTAATGGAAAAGGAAAAGCCCATGATGTTATGCTTGTAGATGGGCTGAAATAAAATTTTCTAAGTGTAATTCAAATGTGTGACAGAGGATGTGAAGTGGTGTTCACTTCCAAAGATTGTAAGATAAAGTCTGTAAACTCAAGACAAGTGGTGTATAAAGGCATAAGGACAGATAATATTGTATATGTGTTGAAAGAAGATAGATAAGAGTGTCATCTAAGAAAACATGATAAAAGTTGGTTATGGCATAGGAGACTTGGACATCTAAACTTTGACCACTTAATCAAGCTCAAAAATCTTGAGGCAATAGAACATCTTCCAAGAATATCAAAGCCACAAGATTATGTGTGTAAACCCTGCCAAGTAGGAAAGATAACCATGACACTTTTTAAATCCGAGATCTCTACTTCAATAGAGAAACCACTCCAATTAGTTCATATGGATTTATGTGGACCATCAAGACAATAATGCACAGTGAAGGAAAACTACTTCATGTTGATCATTGATGATTACTCCAGACTCACTTGGGTTGCTTTTCTCAAAGAAAAAGCTGAAGCATTTGAGAAATTTAAAATATTTAAGGCTTTAACTGAGAATCAAATAGGCAACATGTTAAAGGTTGTAAGATTATACAGAGGAGGAGAATTTATGTCAAGTGATTTCAAATAATTATGTGATAAACATGGGATAAAGAGAGAATACACAATCCCAGGAACTCCATAGAAAAATGGAGTAGTTTAGAGGCAAAACATAACAGTTCAACAAATGGCCAGGTCAATGATGAATGAGAAGAACATTGGTCAAACCTACTAGGTAGAATAAATACACACAACAATCTATATTATTAACAAATCCCACCTTAGACCACACAGTGACAAGACACCTTATGAACTGTGGTATGGAAGACCTGCTTCAATCAAACACTTCAAAGTCTTCAGGAATAAGTGCTACATAAAGAATAATAATGAAAACCTTGGCAAGTATGATGATATGGATGATGAAGGAATCTTCTTAGGATATGCTACCAATAGTAAAGGATATAGATGCTTTTATAAAATATTGAATAAATTAGTTGATTGCATTGATTTAAAGGTTGATGAAGGAGTCCCAGTAAGAGAGGTGAGAAATATTGAGTCTGCTATAGAGTACATTGTTGAAGTTGAATATGAACAAGTCTAAGAATAAAAAAAAGTAGATTCTGAGTCAGATGAAGATACAAATACTCAGGCAGACTCAAATCAGCAGACAACATCAAATCCTTCCTCCAAAATTACTCAAAAGAATCATCCTACAAGTCAGATAATTGGTGAGAAAGACAAAGGTGTACAAACCAGGAGAAGGATAATCAAAGACATCGAGCAATCACATATAGCCTTCATATCCATGGTGTAACCCAAGAACTTTAATGAAGCCAGTAAAGATACTGTAACAGGACAAAGGGTTCAAGAAAGGTACTGTTGATAGTAATCTATACATTAAGTCTGAAGGTGATGATTTCTTAGTTGTTCTGGTTTATGTAGATGACATTATTTTTGGATTCACTAATGACCCTTCAGTTCAGTGGTTTTCTAATTCAATGAAGACTGAGTTTGAGATGTCCATGATAGGAAAACTGTCATATTTTCTTGGTTTACAAATCAATCAGAGTTCTGCAAGGATATTTATCTCTCGAGAAAAGTATTTGAAGGAGATGTTAAATAGGTTTCAGATGGAATATTCTACACTGTGAGCACACCTATGGTGGTTGTTTGCAAGCTCAGTAAAGATGATAATTCACCTGATGTTGATCAAAGAACATATTGATCAATGATAGGTAGTCTTTTGTACATCACAACATCCCGTCTTGATATAATGCAAGCTATTGGAATGGTAGGTTGTTATCAGTCTTCTCCTAAACAAAGTCATTTAGAAGTTGTCAAAAGGATATTCAAATATTTGAAGGGTACAATGACTTATGGTCTTTGGTATCCTAAAAATCATAATTTTCAATTAACTGCATATTCAGATGCTGATTGGGAAAACTGTTTGGATGAGAGAAAGAGCACCAGTGGAGGTGCATTCTTCTTAGGTGATTCGTTAGTAACATGGATTAGTAAAAAGAAAGGATCTATTTCATTATCAACTACCAAGGTAGAGTACAATGTTGTTGCTACTTGCTGCGCTCAGATCTTATGGATGATACAAACTCTTGCAGATTTGAAGGTAACTTGTATTGATCCCATTCCACTTCACTGTGATAACACCAGTGCCATTAGTGTCTCGAAGAATCCTGTTCTCCATTCAAAGACGAAGCATATACCAATAAAGTATCATTTTCTCAAAGAGCAGGTTACAAACATAATTGTTCAGCTCAATTATATTCCTTCCATAGAACAAATTGCAGACATATTTGCTAAACCCCTATTCAAGACACCATTTGAATATCTCCATCAGAAGTTGGGTGTCATCCCTTCTCTCACCTAAGAGAGTCCATCCTATCAGGGGGAGTATGTGTTGGTTGAATATCTGATACCTCCAAAAAGTACTACAACAACTCAGGGGGAGCTTGTTTTCTTTGACATTGATGTCAAAGGGGGAGAAAAGGTGTGGTATGGATGCTACAGTTGGAGGTCTACACAGAATCGTGTAGCCTTTCAGGGTTGCCATCAATGCCAAAGGGGGAGATTGTTGGCATGTTTTACAGGAAGAATGTGCTTGTCATTGATGGAAAGAAAAACAATGATGATGGCGAACAGGAAAATCATAAGCTCAGGAGGAGAAGTGAATAGTATGAAGAGATCAAAGCTCGGAAGGAAAAGCGTAAGCTCAGGGTGAGAAGCCTCAAAAACCGTCCGATCAAGAAATTGACTGTGTTGATCATCTAATATTATAGACGTCAGTCATATGAGTGACCATGGGCTTGAGGACCATTGGAGGATCATGATCGTCAGATTTGCAAGCCAAATCAATGATAGGGATGAATTGCAGAGAGCGAAAGAAGAATTAAACAACTCGCTATCTCTAATATCGCAATTGGTCTAGATCGTCAGATCTCATAAACCCAAATATAGACGATTGTGGTTGATATAACAAACTATCATATTAAGTTGGATTAAGTCATGACCGTTGGATGCACAATCGCCAGATCAACGACAGGGATAGATTGCGGAGATCGAAAGGAGAATTAAATATCATGATATTTCCAATCCCGCAATTAGTTAGGACTTTTAGATATTATGGCCTCGAAGATCAACGATTGTGGTTGAATCACCAATGACACACAACTTCAAATTGTGGAGTTTTGGTGATGAGTTAAATCACTCGCAAGTTTTGGTTCCGCAACCTTCCTTGATCGTTGATCTACTTTGAGTGTCTTCATGACCATTGGATCACTTTTAACTGGAAGGATAGGATAATCTAGAAGAGCATCACCGAAGATAGATCGAGCCATCGATCTAAGAACATGATCGACGAACAACATTTGGTTCATGTCAAAAGTTGCGAGGAAGTTACTTTTCGGGGAATCTCACTTCAAAAGAATTCACAACTTGAAAGTTGAATTACCCGAAGCCCGAAAATCCGAAATGAATAAGGACCATCGGATCTAGAGAAAATGTGATGATCGTTGGATCACCTTAAGTGGAAGGACAAGATAAGAAAGGGCTGAGATATGAGATCACGATCACCCAAATTTTCGTCAGTCGTCGGATCGAATT
Organism: Picea engelmannii; assembly: GCA_009831015.1. NCBI lineage: Eukaryota > Viridiplantae > Streptophyta > Pinopsida > Pinales > Pinaceae > Picea > Picea engelmannii. The sequence goes on from ML800793.1 coordinate 363,349, forward strand.
AAATGGAAGGATAGGATAAGCAAAGATGGAGAGTCATTGGATTTAATCCAAAGAAAAGATGCATCACAAGCAGATCGAGTCGTTGATCTAAGATCTTGATCCAACAAACATAATTCGTTTCAGGTCTAAAGATGTGAGGAGGTTAAGCTCTGGATAAATCACTTCGAGAGTTTCAGTTTGAGATTTGAAATCCCCGAAGTCCAGAGAGCCGAAATACATTCTCGATCGTCGGATCGTCCGAAGTAAATCTCAGTCGTCAGATCATCCGAAGAATATATCAAGCTTCCGATCGGTTGAAGTGAATCTGGGTCGTCTGATCCAGAGCGTAAGTTTGAGATTTGAAATATCCGAAGTTCAGAGATCCGAAATACATTCTCGACCATTGGATCATCCGAAGTAAATCTCAGTCGTCAGATTGTCTAAAGACGATCTCAAGCATTGGATCGTCCGAAGTGAATCTGGGCTGTCTGATCCAAAGCGTAAGTTTGAGATTTTAGATTTTAGAAGTCTGGAGACCCGAAGGAGATCTTGACTGTTGATCGAGAAAGGGGAAACAAAACCATTGATCTAGTTGAAAGGTCAAAATCTTGAAGTGGAGGCAGAGTCATAGATTGAGAAGGAAAGGTGTCCGTGGATCATCGACTCTGGAAGATTGGTGTACGGAAGAAAGTAGGGTTTGATATTTGAAACTCTCGAAGCCCGGATCACGAAATAAATCACAACCGTTGATTTAGAGAGGTTGGATCTGATCCGCAGATCATGAAAGATCAAATCTGAACCATCCGTTACTGTCAAGATCATGAGATCAACGGTCCCGTCACATTGCGGGGTTAGAACATGCTCGGATCTTAATTTTTCGTGAGCAGGCCACAATCAAAACCATGGTATCTCCAAAGGCATATGTGGAGCTATGTAGTGAATTGTGGGGCGAAAAGCAGGTTTCCCTCAAATCGCCTATGGACGCGCCTGCAATCACGTGGTCACATGAAGTTCATAGCCCAAGGTCATATCGAAAAAAAAGGAGCTAGTGCTTGCTAGACCAAGATCGTGAAGCGCCTTTTGAATAGGCGTATGGTCACCGCCGATGGTCACATGAAGGAAGGGGCTTAGAAGCCAAAGAAGCTAGAAAAATGACTGACTGTAACTGCCAGAGAAGATGAAGAATTGCGATTGACAAAGAATCCAAAGAACCTTAGGATAACTGCCAGAGAATCCAAAGAATCTTTGGAAAACAACCACTGATGATGAACAGATACAACATAACCGCCAGGGAAGACGAAGAGTTGGAATGATGATCAGGCAAAGGACTCGACGTGAGTAAGATATGCAAAACAAAGAGTATAGCGTGTGTTTTCAGATGTTATGCATGGGAGTAGGAGGTGATGAAGTGCATGATCTTAAGAAAAGATTAGATATGAAGTGAAAAGAATGAAGAGGTAGCACAGAGAATGAAAGGGAGAAGAGAAGCTAAACATGGTGTGCACAATAATATGCGAACAACAACAAGACACTGATGAATCAGAGCTGAGCAGTGTAGCAAAACAATGATGAGACTGGTAATCCATTGATAAATACTGTATCATTGTAATAACTTTCAGAAAGTTTATATTTCAGGATGGTAGGGTGGTTCTAGGGAGGACTGTTGTCCTCACAGTTTCAAGTGGGTGCTTGAACACAGGAAGTTGTATCTTCCATCTTGTTGCAGCCAGAAAAACTAGGGTGGTAGAGTGGTGCAAGGGAGAACCATTGTTCTTTGTTATATAGGTTAGTGCTTGTGTGACTGGAAGTTGAGGCTTCCATACAGTTGGTGTTGGAACACTTAGGGAGTTGGTGCTTCCTTCTAGTGGGTTCTAGAGAAACCAGATATTTGGTGCTCTCAGCAAGTTGCAACTTGTTAAAGAAGAGGTTGTATCCTCATTTTGAGTTGGTGATCAAAGAAAGATGATGTACAAAACTTAAAAGACTGCCTATTATTCGAAGAAGAAGAGGTTTTCTCCCTTTATGGGTTTCCTCGTGAAATATATGTCTCTGTGTATATCATATGTGTGATTGATGTGTTTTATTTCTGCTATTCATGTCTTGCATAATCTTGATGATCACTTGGAGAAGCTTAATAATAATTTAATAGGCATAAAATTGTTTAAGCACAATAACAATTGATTTAACCCCCCCTCTCAGTTGTCTTAGTAATTCCAACAATTCCCGCTAGAAGCCAAGGTGCCAGGCTTGTGAGAATTTTGTTGGCACCATTTTAACCTTTCGTTTTGCTAAAATCAACCTAGAAATGAGCCTAGGGCCTCATGGGAAAGGTGATGGGATTTGTGGGATTGTGATGGGGTTCCACACCCACAAGAGGAGAATAAAATATTCTAATTAATTGTTGAGTTTATGAATGACTCCTAAACTCACTCATTGGAATCCTATATAAATGAGAGATGTCGTTGTGAAAAATATGGCCTAGGGTTTGGAAGTGTTTTTTTGTTTCTATCTCAAGACAAGGAAGACATCTTTTCCAACCAAGGAAAGCATGCGTGTGAGGAAGAAAGAGGGACAATAGAACAAAAAAGAAAACCGCACGTGTGGAAATAAGAGTACATTCCACACGTGTGAGCAGGCCGTACAACTCACACATGTGAGAAACAAAGTTGTACGGACATGTTGTACACAGTCCACATGTGTAAGGGCAAGTAGGTTGCACGTGTTACGGATTTTTTGAGCAGATTTGGTCTGCACGTGCAAGGAGTTTGAGGCAAGAACAAGTCCATACTATTGATGTCAACAACCATGTTGCTAACATCAACATTAGTACATGTGGCAACAACATGTTTGTCAGGTAGAGGTGATTTCCAGGTAATTTTGTTGAGTTGTATTTTGTTGATTTTTTGTTGGGAGGACAAGGTTGTCCTCAAAATTTTGCTAGTATTTTGTTGGACAACGTTGTCCTAGTTTTGGGTCGAAGTGTGTTAACCAAGAGGGATGGTATTTCCCTCAGATTTTATGAATTTAATAAAGATTACAGAACAAAAATTTGTGTCTCAGTTGTTTTCGTGATTCATCTATGATCTTGTGTTTCCGCTGTATATAATTTTCAGTCATAATTTTCAATGTGAAATTGTTCAGTGATAACAACTCAGGTGTTACTGTTAACTCACTAGGTAACAATTTTCAGATCTGAAAATTGGTCACATAAAGTGCATGTGAAAATTGACATATGCTCCCCTTGGGTCATAACATAGATGGTGTGTAATCACTTTACCTCATAACCCTTTTATTCTTTTCTTACTTGGAAAATGAACTCACCTTCATCTTAAACACTCTCTTTTGTCTTTATTTGGATTTGTATTAGTGTAAATTTGTCTAATCATGATTGTCTTTATTAGGCCCATTTTTCAAGATTAGATAGTCCATTTCTTGTAATTATTAACTATCTTTCAAAATATTGAACACCATACAAACTGCCATGATCTAAAGAACATTTCTTTATCAAATTTGAAATATAAAAATGTTAAAATACTTTCTTCATAACAAAACATGATTGACATTTAAGCATACATAACATCCTATCATAGTTATGTATTTCCATTGTACTATTTTTTATTTCCTATATATCAAAGTGCAAGTGATCACAATAACCAAATTAACTCAAGGATTGATCACATAAAAGCTCAAAATGTCTTGTTTAAATTATCATTGACATACTAGCTTAAGGATTGATCACATAAAAGCTCAAATGTCTTGTTTAAATCATCATTGACATAAAATTACTATAAGCTATATAAAATTAATTTCCAAAATAAACACAAATATTTAATCATTCATATTAAATTAATTTCCAAAATAAACACAAATATTTAATCATTCATATTAAATTAATTTCCAAAATAAATACATATTTAATCATTCATATTGGAACTTAGCTATTGGACATTTATTTTAAGTAAACCTTTGGGTGAAATCACGGAGGTGGGTAACATTTTCGTGACAATTTGATTTCCAAAATTCCGAAAAACATTGTTTCCGCTGAACTAATATACGTTTTCGGCCGAAAGGTATTTTGTTCGGCCAAACTATTTTTCGACCGAACCCTGAAACATCAAATCGAACGGTACAATGACAACACCCTCGATTTTCGTGCAGAAATTTAGTCGGACGAATTTTTTCCATCCGACAATATGTTTTCGGCCAAAAGATAATTAGGCTGGAAAGTTTTTTCGGCCGAAAAACTGTTTATATATTAACCCCACAACGAAATTGTAACGTTTTTCCCAGCTCTTCCTGAGTGAGTGATTGTGAGTGATTGTGAGTGGTTGTTGTGTTTGTGCGGTCGTTGTGTTGATGAGAGCTCCTGCATGAGGTTGGGCTGAGCTTCAGAGCGTGGTCGTTGTGTTGGCGGGCGGGCGGGTGGGCTGAGCTTCAGGTAAGATTCTGTCATTTTTCATTACTGTTTTTTTGTGTATGCTAACAAAAAATTAATTTTCAAAAACGTTTTCAATAATCCTCACAATACTCGCGATCATAACCACCACTGATTTATCGAGCGAAGCCTGTCAGGGAGAATTCCACTTCCTGTACATCTAATAGTTCCCACATGGATTAGTCTACTCTTTTCACAATTATGTGTGATTCTATGCAGTCCATCAATTTGTTTGATTTTCCCTTGAAAGTTCCTTGAGCTATACTACTCCTCTGTACACTATTGTTTATTGTCAAAATCTTCTTCTTACGTTCCATCGCCTTTCGTTTATCATCCGATGCCAAGCCCACTCCTTATCTCATCATCATGTCTCTGCATTTTACTCCATTCTAATATCCACCCAGTGTTGTAGGTGGTTGCAACAACGTTATCTGCATGATAAACCCCACGTCTGCCTCTGAGAATAAATAATGGGATTGCATATGTATCATTCATTTCCATCCCATATCAGTAAAGGTAAACTTCACATCACATATCATTTGTTGGTTCTTTAGTGAAGTTTATTATTATTGAACCAATTCGCTGCTTTTTCCCTCTCGATAATTGAACTCCTCTTTCTCTGCAGTTTGTTTCATATCCCTCCTCCAAAGAGCTGCACAATTTCACTGCCCTGATTTTGTATGTCCTAATTTATTGCATAAACAATTTGTTTCAATTACCGCTAATTCATTATGTCCTAATTTATTACTTAAACCTTCTATTTCTGTTGAACAGTTACAATATTTACAGTATTTACAACAATTGCAGCTTCGATCATTTCCACCTCGGTTGCATTCTCTTTTTCGTAGAGAATGTTGTCTCAAATGCTTCCTGTGAACAATGTCTCGAGTGTCATACTCTCTATTATCACTCCAGGATTCCTTCTCAGGTTGTAGGTAGAAGAAGCCTGGTAACTTAAAATATGTTTTGGTTTTCTGTGTAGGTTGGATCAAATGGGACACATAAACTATTGGCTCACACTTAAGACACTTAGTAATATAATCATATGAGACAATGCTTTCAAAAGTGTATAATCAGATGAGTAACTGAGTGGTGGGTGAATAAAGTCTATATCTATCAACCATATCAGATGTGTGATGGGATGAATAAATATAGCACATATTACTTATTAAATTAGTGTTTATGAGTTGACCAATGAGATGAAAATCATTTGCAACTAGATAAACTTAGACAACAATAATCAGTAAAGCACAGAAAAAGAGAGAATATGATAATCTAACATAAACAGTGAAATGAACTTGTGATCTGTATTATATGTAAAAGGTCTCAGTACAATATTAGCATGGTCTAGTCTCCAGATTCGAACCCCTTTTCTCCTTCAAAACACTAGGCTTTATAGCCTTTACATAACACTTTATGATCCTATTAAAATGGATCTAGAATACTAATAATAGAACAAAATCAAATAGATATGATGTGTAGGATCAAGTCCTAATTCGAGGGTCAAACTCTTATCAAATCATCTTCTGCAATCATCGACAACTCCAATAGTATTTGATATTTTCAACAGCATGTCTGAGCACTTTGAACAACTTCTTTGACAACTGGGTGCTTGTTGACCATAAATAGAAAAACCTTTTATCTTGTTTACCTTAATATCTGCCTTTAAATATGGAAATGGATATTGATATTCATCAATTTAATTATTATATTTCATTTAGAACCTTTTCCAAATGATCTGGAAACAAGAAGACCCGATCTGGGCAAAATTAAGAGCACTCTGCCAGTCTCTACGCTTTCGGTGGCTTGGGGACCATGATTTATGGTTAGTAAGCCACCATAAATTTTGGGTTCGGTGGCTAATAACGCCTTTTGAAACATGTGCAAGCCATCGAAACTGTAGGCTTGAGAAATCCTTTATTACTTGTGACTTCCCTCCTGGAAATCAGGCTATGGTTGAACATGTGGCCTGATTTGTTGCTCGATACCTGGGATCTTCCAAGTAAACAACAGGTTTTACACTCAGCAACTAAAATATATTTGGCATATTAACCTCGACAACCTTCCAATCGCTAAATTTGACATCTTTTCCTTCCCCAAGCCATGTTTTAACCTTTTGACATGTTGTATGAAATGCACATTTGGTTTCCTGTGGCAATGCCACTGTCTGGAGCACTGGCTTCCACATTTGGGAAACTACTTGTATTTACCCTTGCGCTCAGCTAGGAAAATATCCACACTCAACAAATGCATCCATTTTTGTGAATCCATCAAGCGTTTCTTTCTGCAGTCACTTCGCTACCACTACAAGGACCAATGGATGCATGTGTTTTCCCTAATGGTACTGATCCATATACTTTATGACTACTCGTACTGTATATAGGAGAGCCACCTGGAGCACACCTTCGCACAGGCACTACAATTTTATCAATCACCAAGTCTTATATAAGTAATTGGGTATCCTGCCCAACTGATCCAAATCGGTACATGGTGCTTTCTTCTATGCCATCTGAACAAGGTGAAGTCCAGCATGAATCAAATACAACAACATTGACCCAATAGTTGTGACCCTCACCCCAAGCCACCACAAAACGATATTCTATACTCCATACCTGCACGATATCATCTTCTCCTCCAAGATCTTGTAATTGTTGCCTCAGTGATACTGAATATACATTTCCATAGTTCAGGCCAATCAAAAGGTCCTGACCATTCTTTGCATCTGAATCAAAGGCATGGCAAATTGGATTGGAACTACTGAAATGAATTTCTTTGATGGGATCCTTATCATGAGAAATATAATGAAAAGGACAATGTTCTTTTGTGTTAGATAGTCGAATTGCAGTCCACCTAGGCGATTGCATGTTTTTTCATAGGCGAACTACTGCAGGAGAGCTAACTTTGTTGGTGCATCAATACATAATTGAGGAGGAGCTTAGCGCTATGCTTGGTGTGTCAATTTATGCCTTAACTTGTGGCTTTAATAATGCAACTACTCATATAACTTGTCGATGAGGAGTAGAGTGTATGGTAGAATTGGCGCTCAGCGTTGGGCTTTGACATGTGGACTCGGCTTGTGAATCAACTTGGAGTTTAGGATAATAGCATAAGAATAGGACATATAGATTTAACTCATGTCTTGGCATGTGAATAACTCGTGGCTTTAGTATAGGAGCAATAGCTTTGGTTAATGAGGTAACTTTAGAATTAGAACATGTGCACGCACCTTTTGTGGATTTTTTCGATATTTTATTTGACAATATAAAAAGGCTTTAAACTAAGTTTCTAAGAGATACTAACCAAGTTTTGGAATGTAGGTCAATGACAGTGTCACAAGGGTCTGAAGCAAACATTATCAATAGGAACTTAATGGGGAATTTGAAGATATGGATTATGGAAAATGACCAAAGAAAATGATAAATTAAGCCCAAAAGAATGAAATTCCTCAAAATTTACCAAACCATTTGAGGAGATAACACTCTCCATTCACCAGACTCCTCTGAAACTCGCCATATCATTCACAGAGCATTTTTTTCTCTTTGCCCGAGTCTTCCCGAGTTACAGGCCATACCAGTCTTAAAAGAGTCCGAGTCTTACAACATTGATTTGTAGTATAAGATAACAAAAATATTAATATTAGTGTTAAAATTAGAAATCAAGAAACAATAAAACAAAGTTCAATTTCATTTGCATGAGTTTACGATTTTTATAAGCATGAACCAAGCCCTCTATATGACTGCAGAATATTCAACTATAAAAAAAAACTTGTGTATTTAAGCCTGCATTATTGTACTACTAGGAAAGTAGTCTATTTAATCAAAAACCTATGTATAGAAGGAAAAAATAGTCTATTTAAGCCCGCATTATTGTACCATTAGGAAAGCACATAACATAGTTTTGTATCATGTTCTACTTCTATGTTAATTTGTTCATTTTGTGTGATATTTCTTGGCCACAGGGCTGGGCCCCTGCGGCCAAGTCACAGTCCACTGGACTGTGACTTGATTGCGGGGGCTATAGCCCTGTGACCAAGCAGTGGGCACGCCAAGGATGAATAGTGTGCCCAAAACCTTTAAATTTCATTTTTATTAATAACTTATTTATAACTATAATTTTTAAATTTTAAATTTAATTTATATGTCGTGCTTGCAGTATTTAATTTTAATTTTAATTTTAATTTTTTATTTTAATTTTAATTTAAAATTATATGGCGGCCCCTGTAGCCAAGCCGTGTGCATGCCAACGACTTGGCCACGAGGCTAGGCCCCTTTGGCCAAGTCACAGTCCACTGGACTGTGAGTTGGTCGCGGGTCCAACCTTGTGGCCAAGCCGTGGGCACGCCAAGGCTGAATAGTGTGTTGTTGTACACCCTAGTAAACCTATTTAACAAAAAAAATATTCAAATTTCATTTGGGCTATGTGCTATCCTAAAACTAGGCAGAGAAGATAGGTGACCAAGGCCATTGTGTGTCTATCTTATTTTGAAATGTTAGAAATGTTTTCAAATCTTGATATCACCTGTCCAAATTAATTGTGCCTTGTATATTAGTAGTTTTCCAATTAATCTTATTAATTTGAAATGTTTCAACAAATTTCTTAATTTATTATTAATTTGCAGTTAGTTGAACTAAATCAACTAAAAATAGATATAGATATGAGTAACTGTTTGATCAGTTTTCGAACTATTTGATGAACTTGTGATTAGTTTGTGTAATTGTTCAAAAGATTACATTCTGATTATAAAAAATTTATAAAATTCTGTGCATAAATGTGTTATATAGTTTGGTACAGGTAGAAGAAGTCTTTATGTTTATTTCAAATTTGTTAATATTTGTACATTCTGATTATAAAAGTGTTATAAAATTGTGTACATAAATGTGTTATATAGTTTGGTACAGGTAGAAGATATCTTTATGTTTATATTTATGTTTATTTTGAATTTGTTAAAATTAGTATTTAGATTTTAGATTTGGTATGTGCGCATTTGTTTTTGTCCAGTTTAGATTTAAAGACAATATTTTATTGACTGGTAATAGTTCTGGTCTATTGATTGACCACATAATTTATTAAGTGGTTTAATTCAAATAAATTTATGCATAGAAATATTT
>ML800793.1:382004-403292 GCA_009831015.1 Picea engelmannii
CAAAATGTGCTCTAGCAAGTGCTATGGATGAAACCTTCTTAGATAGGTTGCGCATTTATACTCCCACACCTGAGAATGTAGGGAATACCTTAGGACAAGAGAATATTTCTGGTAATTTTCTTTGATTTTGTTTATTTTTGTTGTATTTTTGTGTATTTAAATTTATGTGAAGTTAAATGTTGTAATTAATTTTAAATGTGTATGTAGATAATGAGTTTAAAGCAAGGGACGATAATGAAAGAGAGAGTGGTTTTCATGAAGATTCTAATGTCGGTGCAGAGGGTGAAGGTGGATTTAGGAGGCCGTGTTATCAAGAAACAAAGGATTACACGCCTACATCCACCTATTCTTTGGATGTTGGTGATGAACTTCCCTAGGAAGGGATTACTGAAGCAATGATTCTTGAGAAATTCTAAGGTGTTAAAATGAAGTTGGAAAATGATTTGGTGGTCTTGGAACTCTTTCAGGAGAGTAAACAAATCTTGCAAATTGTTTTTCATTCATTGCAAAACTTTATGAACGCATATCAGAAGATGGGGCCAACCACTGACAGCTTTGTCGATCTTATGAGGTGGTGAAAGTCAGAGGTGAGGGGACCTGATAAATGGGAGGCAGTAAAAAATAGAGTTTCAAAAGAAGACGCCATTTCGATGTTCAATTTCAAATATGGGCCAAAGTGGAAGATGTTGAAGGTGTAATATTTTAAGCACCCTGACATTGTAGGACATCTGTATAACAGATTTTTAGCGGAATATGGGAAATTGTCGTGGAATGATGAGGTTCCACACTATTTTGCAAGACACTTTTATGCAGAGTTTGTTTTGCACATGCGCCCTGATTATACAATCTACCATCCAAATATTATGGGACTGGTAAAAGACGAACATATGATCGCAAAGGGGCATATCGAAATGTAACATTGTCGAGGCCTCCACAACATTTAGTACCTCGCCCAATAGGGGAATTCGCTTCACATTCAGAGTTGCAGGCTACATTAGAGGTTGGAAAAGAGGCTATGAATGCAATCGGGGAAAAATTGGAAGCAATTTTTTATGGTGTTGATGTTGGCATGAACCGTCAACGAGCAGAAGCCAATTCCCAAACCATATTTGTTTATAAAACAGATGCGGAGTTAGATACCATGTCAGCAGAAGATGTTTTGGAGAATGAAAAAAAATTCTGTGATGGTTGGGAGAAGGTCATTCAGAATGATGACCCAGACAACAGATTGGTATGTGTTCTAGTTAGTAATTTTTTTACGCATTTTAGGATAGTTTACTTCTAATTCTAGATTTAGATATCATTGTATCTATAGAAATAATGAAGTTTCTATTGTCATTAATTGTAGTTTGGAGATATGTTGAATAAATCTCCAGTAAGTAGGGGAATTGATTCCACAAGTTTAAATTTGGATGGGTTGAATCAGGTACATGTGTTTTCTAATAGTTGTTCAATCTCCAATCTTTTGAATAAGAGATCAACAACGTTTATAATTTTGTATAAATGTGAACACATTGAATGCTTATTCATAGATCCCTATTACATCTCCTACTACTTGGGCAGGCTTGTCCCAATTCTCATTGAGAGATTTTGAAGAGGGTGACAGTTCACAGGTATCATTTAGTGTGTTAAAATCATTTAAATTTAATGTGTTATAATCATTTAAATTTAATTTTTCAAGTTTTCATATTTGAAATGTGTAGGCTAATGTGAAGAAGAGAGTACCTGAGAGTGTGCTTGGGAGGGAGATTGGGATTGAGGAGGAAGTGGAGGAAGCACCCATATTTGGGAAGGATGTGTCCATTCAGGATGATTCATAAATGTATGTTTTTTACTTTTATCAAATTTTTAGTTTAGCTTTTCTTATTCAATGTTTTGATCAATTATTTTGAAATATATAGAACCCCTAGATAAGCTTATCATTGTCTTAAATGATGTACATTCAAACTTATTTAAAGTTAGATCATGATGAAGACCTAATTTTGAACTTGAACATTTGATTATTTGATAATAGACTATCCCACATCAGAAAAGAGAAAATTTCTAAATTTTCTTCGATTGCATTCCTTGCTTTCTTATCTAAGAATGGCGTAGTATGGACATTTGTGTTTTCTACATACAACGAAGTGAATTCCTTCTTGCTAGAGTATTTTCAACTCTTAACTAAATTGGTTACTAATCACAAAAAACAACATTCAAGTAGATTTACAAATAAGCTCACACATATTGTATATGTGAGCTAGCTCACACATATTGTATATGTGAGCTAGCTCACACATAATTTCAAAGAGAATTTGATTATGTGTAATATGAATACATCCCATTTAAATGGTTTTTTAAGAATGACTTAATATTCATGTGTAGATTTTTGTTTTCTTTATGTACATGAAAGATTATATGAGAACATCTATTCCACCGCAGAAAAATGAGATAAGTATTTTCCGGAAGAATGGTTTTTAAAATGGAGATTTGTGAACTTTTTTAGATATAAGTAATTTTTTGGAAGAATGACTTAATATGGATATTTATGAGTACTTTAATTTGAAAGGGCATCATGGAATTTGATTATATGATCACTGCAAAAGAGGAGAGAAGTATTTTACTGCTAAGGAGATTAGTATTTTATTTTTTTGTAAATATGATCAAATAACATCACCTAGGATGAGAATTTTACTTGAAGGATTTGAGACCTTATCCACAAGGAGAATTTCACCTGAAGGATTTGGGACTTTTTCCACAAAGAGATAAGTATTTCATTGGAAGAATGACTTAATATGGAGATTTTTGAACTTTCTTTGTACACAATTCTATATTTATTTTCAGATTATTATCTAACTCTAACTCACAATTTTTTTTACCAATAACACAATAACATCACCTGAAATGAGAATTTCACCTGAAGGATTTGGGACCTTATCCACAAGAAGAATTTTACCTGAAGGATTAGAGACTTTATCCACAAGGAGATAAGTATTTCATTGGAATAATGACTTAATATGGAGATTTGTGAACTTTCTTCATACACAATTCTATATTTATTTTCATATTATTATCTAACTCTAACTCACAATTTTTTTTACCAAGAACACAATTTTTCTCTTTAATTTTTTTAAAGATTTTAGATAAGATTTACAAATTGTTTAAATCACGTATGCTTAATGTGGAGAGTAACTATCTTAAATATATTTAACTGTGGTTTGGTATGTTATTATTCCTTATTGTTTATTTAATATTAGTTACAATATATATGCTAATATGTGTTATTTGTTTTTATTATTATTGTTTTTTATTGTTACAGATGTCTAAATTATATTTGGTGGAAAATATGTTTACAATATATTCTGTGGGAAAGAGTATGTTGGAGGATGAGACTTAATGTTGGATATATTGTCATTGATTTCAATAGTCGATGTGATGATCTGTTGTTAATGATGAATTATCACAAATGAGATTGTCATTGATGTCAGCAAGTATATCAAGTATCATAAAAAATTCGTGATTATTGTTGATCACAATAGGATCAATAATGTTCCTATTATAAAAGCTCAGGAGGGTTAGCAAAACGCAGAGATCAAAACTCGGAAGGAAAAGCGTAAGCTCAACAACCATCTGATCAGAGTGAGAAGACTCAACAACCGTTCGATCAAGAGGTTGAACAAGTTATATAATGCGCATCGGTCATGTGAGTGACCGTGGGCTTGAGGACCATTGGAAGATCGTGACCGTCAGATCTGCAAGTCGTCAATGACATGAATGAATTACGGGGAGAGAAAGAAGAATTAAACCACTCGCTAGTTAAAAACCCGTAATCTGTCGAGATTATCAGATCACACAACTTCAAAGATCTATGACTACGGTTGATCCAACTAACGACTAGTTTAAGTCAGATTAAATCATGATCGTCGGATGTGCAAAGACCAAATCTACGACAGGGATAGTTTGTGGAGATTGAAAGGAAAATTAAATCACTCGAAAGTTGTAGTTCCACAATCATCGTCGATCGTTGATCTGTTTCGAGAAACTCCACAACCATTGGATCATCTCAATGTGGAAGGATAGGATAAGCAGGGCCAAAAGTTTGAGATTTGAAATCCTCGGAATGCACGAAGTTTCGTCAGCCGTCGGATCAATTTCGAGTGGAAGGACAGGATAAGCTACAAGAGTTACATCGTAGACAGATCGAGCCGTCGATCCTAGATTCTGATCGAACGAACATCTTTCACTACGGGTCTAAAGATATGAGGAACTTATGCTCAGTCAGTTTGAGATTTGAAATACCCGGAGCCCGGAAACCCGAAGTGAATAAGGATCATTGGATTTGGAGGAAAAATGATGATCGTTGGATTAGGATTTTTGGTCAACAGACCACGTCAACAACTACACATGGCATAAATAGAATATGACAAGTGTCAAGAGGAAATTGGCTCGTGCCATGTCAACAAGTGACATAAGCGAGTTACATCACTCCGAGAGAATTGATTCAGAAGTTTCAAATGTCAAAAGTTATGAAGTCTCGAAGGATGAAGTGTTGAAAGGTCGAAGTCCCAAAGTGAACGAGGATAGCCATTGGATTAAAGAGGACACGCGTCGTTGTATCGTGAAATCCGGGTGAAATGCTCCGGGAGAAAATGACAGTTTGAGAATTGAAAATCCCAAACGTCGAACTCCCGAAGCGGACATAAGTCTTCTGATCTGAAAGATCACTTCAGGAGTGTTCTCAATCGTTGATCATACTACAGTGAGTTTTGAGGCTTGAGAATTCTGAATCCCGGAGACGTGAAAGGATCTCAACCATTGATCCGAAAGGGACACACGCCATTAGATTGTCAACTCTGGAAGATTGACGTACGGATCAGAGAAGGAGTTTGAGATTTGATATCTCCGGAGTCCGGAGACCCGGAGTAAATAGTGGTCATACATCTCAATGCCTGATTAAGTCCTGGCCGTCATATTTAGCAATTAAAGGATGAGTGTAAGGATTAACGCTAACTATCGATCTGGTTTCGAGATGTAATGTGAGTCGTCTGATCTGATCGGCGATATCGTATTCAGGAGATTTGAAATGTTGGAAGTCACGAAGACCTCATGGGAAAAGTGTCGAAATTTCATCAACCATCCATCTCATCAGAATATCGAATCGTGACCGTTGAAATCGATAAACGCTCAAGCGCTCGTCTTGCCTAACGTGAGGTCACCGCCGATGGTCATACGCTATAAGAGTTTTAAAAGGAAATTATAATATGTCGCTATAGTTGGTAAAGCCCGTGGTTCTGTAATGCACGGTCATATGTCATAGTTTGAAGGAAGCGCCTCCATGGAATCTGGTCTCTGTGAAAATAACAAATTCATGATTGAACTTAATGGATGAAATTGATCCATAAGTGTTCAATTTACTAAAATCCATCACAGTGAAAATAATAATAGAGATTATGGTTAAGTTAATTAATGAGGTGCGTTGTTCCAAATGAAGGGACACGGTGTTTCACACTCACGTTGTTTTGAAGAATATATAAACCTAAAAGAGCAGGAGAAGAAAACGTCTCTGGAGTTCATTTCAAAAGATCAAAAGATGAAGCAGATTCCAGGAAGAAAATCTGAAGATACTTACGTATTAAGGGTGGTTGGGTGGTGCAAGGACAGGTTGGTGCCTGTAGAGGGAGTTGGTTATTCCTTGTCAGTTGTAGCTGACTAAACAGGGGGGTCATAGCCTCCTACCAATTGGTGCTGGTAAACTAGGGTGTAGGTGCATCCTGATCAGTTGGTGCTGATCAAAAGGAAGTACATCTTCCTTCTATGTAACATGTAAACCAAATTTTGCAGTTAATAGAAAAGAGTTTGTGGTTTTCCCAATTGGGTTCCACGATAAAATACTTTGTTAAAATTTTGTTTGCATTGATAAATGAAAAAATGATATAATTGGTGTGTCACTGATTCACCCCCCCGTCTCAATGACAGGATCTGATCCTTTAATTGGTATCAGAGCGGGTTCCTTCAGCACAGTCTAACAAACTTGAAGGTAGATCCTGAATATGGATCAACAAGAGGGAATGTCTAACAACAAAGAATCATTGTTCAATGAAGGAGGCTATGCTTTGTGGAAAATAAGAATGAAAAACTGCATGTTGGCTATTGGTTTTGATATCTGACAATCTGTTGTAGATGGTTACACCGCACCAACTACTCCACCCAAAGACACTGTAGGAAAGAAAATATGTAATGAAAATTCAAGAGCAGTTAATGGAATTTTAGCAGGGTTGACTAATTCTATATGTGTGAAAGTTATGCATTGCAAATCAGCCAAAGAAATCTGGGATAAATTGGAATTTGTATATGAAAGAGATGACAAAGTCAAGGAAGCCAAACTGCAAACCTATAGAACTCAGTTTGAAAATCTAAAAATGAAAGAAGAAGAAAATATTGTTGAGTATTTTTATAGGGTAGATGAAGTGGTTAACTCAATTAGAGCAGCAGGAGAAGAAATTACAGATAAACCCATTTTGCAAAAAATACTAAGGTCATTACCTATGAGATATGATGCAAATATTTCTTCAATTGAAGATAGATTCAATCTAAACACACTCACAATTGATCAACTCCATGGAATCTTTACAAGATATGAAATGAGAATAGGGCATGATAAATCAACAAAATATGAAGCAACTTTCAAAGCATCCAAGACAAAGATAAATCAGAAGAAAAAACCTCAATCCGGTCATCATGAATAATCTGATGTGGAAGAATCCAATTTCATTAGAAAAATTCAGAAAGGATCAGGGACGTACACAAGAAAGATTCCTTTCAAATTATTTAACTGTGGAAAAGTTAGTCATTTTGCATCCAAGTGTCCCTATCCCAAGGAGGACCCTGAAGATGAAGAAAAAAAAAATAATCAATACAAGAAGAAGGAAAAACCCAACTACAAGAAAAAGTCCTACAAAGGGAAAAATATTTTTTATTCAAAAGAATAAAATAGCAGTTTGTCAGAGTCTATTGACAACGATGAATTTGATGATGATGAAGTTGTTTTCTCAGGTATTGAAGAATCTAATGAGATAGAAAAAATGAAACATGAGAAAGAGTTAGAAGATGAAGCAAAAGTTAATATGGAGGAAGAACTTCTCAGTGCCCTGGATGGATTAAGAAAGTACAAAACCAGATATAGACAACTGAAAAGTTTTGTAGTTGAACAAAAGGAAAAACATGAACAAGAAGAAAAAGAGATGGAAAAACTCATGAGCAACTTGAAAAAACAAATCTTAGAAGCAAATAAGATCAAAGAAAGTTTGGAAAAGTATCTTAAGGAAAAACAAATAACTTGTGAAAGAATGGAGGCAGAAATAGTTCATCTAAAAAAGGAACTGGATGCAAAAATCATTCAAACAAAATCTGAAAATAGCTCTAAAGTATTAGATAAGATTATTACCACGCAAAGGGATGCAGGTAATAAAAATGGAATAGGTTAATGTAAAAAAGAAAGTCATGTTAACTCAAAATCTTATACAAATGCTCTCCTCAGTACATTCAAGAAGAAAAATGAAGAGAAGATAAGTAATGATCAGAACTCCAGAAGATTACTTCCACCCATCAGGAAAGAAGACAAGACAATACCAAAGAAGTTTTATCAAAACAGGTATCCTCACATTTTCCTTGGTTATTGCTTTGCATGCTCTAATTTTGGACACAAAGCTATAAATTGTAGAGCATATAAAAAGAAAAATCTGAATATTAAGAACTATATCCTTAAGGATAAACAAGCATCAAATCGAGTTAAAAGCATAAACTATAACTCCTTTGCACCTCTACAAGAAGGGGACTTACAATGCTTCATATATCATAACCATGGACATAAGGCCATTAATTGCAGATTAATGGAAGTCCCAGAACAACACAAATTCATTAGAGAGAAAAATAAATTTTGGAGAGAAAAAACATCAAAAAATGAATGTCTTATTGCCCTAAAAGCTCAAGATAAAAAGGATCTCTGGTATGTTGAAAGTGGGTGCTCAAAACATATGACAAGTAACAAGGACAAGTTCTTAGACTTAAAGAAACAAAAAGGTAAAGTTACATTTGGTGATAATGCTTCAAGTAACATACTTGGGAAAGACATTATGAGCTTGGGAAAAAACAAAGCCAGAAATGTACTACTTGTCGATAAACTAAAGCCTAGTTTATTAAGTGTCAGTCAAACCTATGATCAGGGGCACTTCTGCATTTTTGATTCCCAAAAATGTGAGATTAGGAGAGAAGACACATACAAATTAGTTGGTACTTCTCCTAGAACTCCTGAAAATGTATATATACTAGATGCAAAATTGAATGAGGAGTTTCATATAAATTCAGTAGATGAAAGTTGGCTATGGCATAGAAGGTTGGGGCATATTAACTTTGAAAATCTTGTGAAAGTAAGCAACCTAGGTGCAATAAGAAACTTTCCAAAGATAAAAAAAAAAACCTCAAATGTTATGTGTAAACATTGTCAACTAGGGAAGCAAACTAGAATAAGGTTCAAGGAAAAAGAATACACAACCTCTAAACCTTTAGAGCTTGTTCACACTGACCTATGTGGACCTAATAAAACTAAGAGTTTTCAAGGAGAGTCTTACTTTATGTTTTTCATTGATGAATTTACTAGAATGGGTTGGATATGTTTTCTCAAAGAAAAATCAGAAGCACTCAACAACTTCAAAGCCTTTAAAACCCTTGTTGAAAATGAGAAGGAGACAAAAATAAAATGTCTTAGATAAGACAATGGTGGTGGATTCACCTCAAAAGAGTTTGATGTCTTCTGTGAAACTCATGGAATAAAAATATAATTCTCTGCTGCTAGAACACCTCAGCAAAATGAGATTGCTCAGAGAAAGAATAGAACAGTTCAAGAGGTTGCAAGGACTATGCTCAATGAAGAAAAATTGCCAGATGGATATTGGAGGGAAGTTGTAAGAACAAAAGTATACATATTGAATAGAGGTCAACTCAGGGTTAATAGTGATAAGACCCCTTATGAACTATAGTTTGGAAGAGCTCCATCAGTAAAATATTTCAAGGTCTTTGGAATTAAATGCTACATCAAAAGACTAGATGAGAGTCTTGGAAAATTTGATGGGAGATCCGATGAAGGTATTTTTCTTGGATATGATTCAAACAATAAGGAATACAGATGCTACAATCTTAGATCACATAAGATTGTTGAGAGTGTAGATGTCAAGGTGGATGACCTAAAAATGATAAGTATTAAAAATCAAGAGACCATATCTAAAAATGAAGATGAAGACGATGATGAGACATTCGACACACAACTAGAAGAAGTAGAAGAGAATGAAAAAGAAAGGGAAGAAGATGATATGGATACTAGTGAAAGCGAAGAAGATAGTCAATATGGAGAGACAAGAGAATAATTCCCAAGAAAAGATACAAAGGCACCCTCAAGAATTACTCAAAAGAATCATCCCGAAGAACTGATTATTAGAGATATGAATGATGGAGTGCACACAAGAAGACAACTTTTGCACACAAGAAGACAACTTTTGTATCAAACAAAAATAGCATTGTTGTCACATACTGAGCCTAGATCAATCAAAGAGGCATTTAAATATGTGAATTGGATCAAATCTATGAATGAAGAATTGGACCAAATCGAAAAAAATCAAACTTGGGAACTAGTTCCTAGACCAAAAAATAAAAATGTCATTGGAACTAAATGGGTATATAAAAATAAAATGAATGAAGATGAGAAAGTAATCAGGAACAAAGCTATATTAGTATGCAAAGGTTATGCTAAGGTTGAAGGAGTATACTATGAAGAAACATTTTCACCTGTGGCTAGATTAGAGGCAATTAGGATGTTCTTAGCTTTCTCCAGCTACAGAAAATTTAAAGTGTACCAAATGGATGTCAAGTCAACATTTCTCAATGGAAATTTAGAAGAGGATGTCTATATTGAGCAACCAGAAGGGTTCCAATTAACCAACAAAGGAGACTATGTTTGTAAATTAAAGAAATCACTCTATGGACTAAAACAAGCACCCGGAGCATGGTATGTAAGGCTAGACTCTTATTTACAAAAACAAGGCCTCAAAAGGGGATCACAAGACAAAAATATTTATTGCAAAATTGATAGTAATAACTTGATCATCGTGGAAGTGTATGTTTTTGAAATTATATTTGGTAGTGATAATGAAAAAATGAGTAAGGACTTTGCTAAGATGATGCAACAAGAATTTGAAATGTCTTTGCTTTGAGAATTGAATTTCTTCCTTGGATTATAAATAATATAGTCCAAAAAGAGAGTCTTTATCCATCAGTCTAAATATGTTAAGGATATGATTAAGAGATTCGAGTTAGAGGATTGAAAACCTATTAGTACACCTATGACAGTTGGATGCAAACTAAGCAAGGATGATGAGTCCAAAGTTGTAGATCCAAAACACTATAGATCAATGATTGACAATTTTCTCTATGTAACAGCTTCTAGACCTGATGTCAAGCAAGCCGTTGAGATGGTGGCTAGATTCCAAGATGAACCAAAGGAGAGCCATGTTCAAGCTATAAAAAATAATCTTTAGATATTTGAAAGGAACCATAGATCTTGGTTTGTGGTATCCTAGCAAGGGTTCACATTAAAAGCCTACTCAGATGTTGATTGGGAAAGAAGTGTAGATGACAGAAAAAGTACGAGTGGAGGAGCATTCTTTTTGGGAGAATCACTGGTTGCTTGGATAAGCAAGAAACAGTCCTCAATTTCTCTGTCTAGCACTGAAGTTGAGTATATTGCAGCAGTAGAATGTTTCACACAAGTGGAATGGATGAAACAAACTCTACAAGACATCAAAATAGTATTTGAAGAACCCACAACTATCCATTGTGATAATACAAGCGCGATAAGTCTCTCTAAGAACTATGTCCAACACTCAAAATTGAAACACATTCCCATAAAGTACCACTATCTAAGAGATCGGGATGAAAAAAAAGAACATTAAATTGGAATATGTTCCAACACAAGAATAGGTGGCATATATTTTTACAAAACCCTTTAACAGAGATGTATTTGAATATCTCAAGAAAAAATTGGGAGTAATCCTTCTTCCTACATAAATCTCTCAAGAAAATAATGCATCAGATGGCACCTATTCGGGGGGAGATAATAATCAACGACAGGAGTCATTCAGTTATGAAAGAAAAAGGTTGATTGTAGGAGGAGTTACTAGTGGTCAGAGAAGTACTTATATAGACATATCATAGGAGAAGAAACCCTTTGCCATTGATGTCAAAGGGGGAGAGAAAATTCATAAAAAGCTAAGAGGAAAACATCATCACAAGGGGATTTTTGTATATGAAGTTAGTGTGTTTCCCTCATTGACAAAGGGGGAGATTGTTGGATATATTGTCATTGATGTCAACAGTTGATGTGATGATCTGTTGTTAATGATGAATTATCACGGATGAGATTGTCATTGATGTCAACAAGTATATCAGGTAGCAGAAGAAATTCATGATTATTGTTGATCACGATAAGATCAACAATGTTCCTATGATAAAAGCTCGGGAGGGTTAGGAAAACATAGAGATCAAAATTCGGAAGTAAAAGCGTAAGATCAACATCCATTCGATCAGAGTGAGAAGCCTCAACAGTCGTTCGATCAAGAGGTTGATTGTGTTATATAATGTGCATCGGTCATGTGAGTGATCGTGGGCTTGAGGACCGTTGTAAGATCGTGACCATTGGATATGCAATCCATCAACAATAGGAATAAATTACGGGGAGCAAAATAAGAATTAAACCACTCGCTAGTTACAAACCCGCAATCCATCGAGATCATCAGATCACACAACTTCAAAGATCTATGACTACGGTTGATCCAACTAACGACCAATTTAAGTCAGATTAAATCGTGACCTTCGGATGCGCAAACGCCAAATCTATGGCAGGAATAGATTGAATATCTATAGGTGTCTAAGGTAACCAAGGATATCTAAACCAGGATTCTGAGTGAAGGTGAAGAAAATAAGGCTGAAATGCAAGGAAGGATAAATTCTTTTGATGGTGCTTTCTAAGGTATGTTATTTACATGTCATCTCACCATTTTCGCTATAAATTTTTTTCTATAATGATTCAAACCATGAAATTTCTACGCCATTGAGAAAAAATATCCAAGTATCTGTGGTAAAAAATTCATCTTGTGGGTCGTTGTATTTTGGGAGCTACACTCCATGGAAAATAGGGTTTGTGGCTAGTCCTGAAACTAGTCAAAAACAGGTGTTTCGGGTAAAAACGTCATAACTTATTCATAACAAATTCAGTGAGACCAAATGTGTTGGTCAGTGTTAGCGATATTTCTTGCTAGGGGGTTGAATTGCAAAAGAGTGGGTCAAAACCCACTTATCCTAAGTTTTGGGCGCAAGCGCATCTACAGTAAACGAGAGTCACTTTTAGGCGGCTGGATTTTGCGCGCCTAGATCGACGGCGCATAGCAAATTCTGGACCCCCCTTGCCTTTCGACCTTTAAGCGGGGGGGGGTCTGGAATCGGGGGCGCACCTCTCCGACGGCTCAGATTAGCACGCCCGGATCAACGGCGATGAAAGCAATTCCAGACCCCCCCCCCCGCCTTTCTACCTTTAAGCGGGGGGGGGTCCGGAATCGTGGATGCAGTTTTCCGATGATCACGATCGAGGAGCCCGGATCAACGGCTCAAGCGCAGTCCCGACCTTCTCAATTGCCCTGACATTAACCCATGTGGGCCATATTTTTGTCACGACATCTCCCTGTCCACCTTTCCCTTGCCGCCATGTGACACCATTCACCCCTCTCTCACACTTCCAGATGGCCTTTCTCTAGTCTCATCATCCATTTATTACCCGCCACGTATCCTTGTCCCTCCATGTCAGCCTTTCACTACATTAAGCTTGTCGCGTCTATGCTCTCACTGTCTCTGCGTATATCCCTTATGACTCATGTCATCCCCCCGCCACCTTTCTCACCTCTCATCGTTATTTTCCTTGTCCTTGTGATTGGGGCCCCGTCATTCCATAGCTAAACCTCACTTCCCGTGTTGGCCTCCATACCCGTCCTTCAAGCCCTTCAGTTATTCCAGGTGGCAGCGCAAGAATTTTTCCATATCTCAAAATGTTGAGTTGGCCATGGTCATCTTCAATACCAAGAAGCAGTTATTGAAGCGGTTGGTGGTGGTTAGACATCGTCTCCGCCATAATGGGAAGTCCTGCATTGAATTAAAGACACGTCGATTCGCCGAATAAACTGTCAGGAGATCGATTGCGTCTGCCATAAGTTGCACGACCATTCAAAGATTGCAGCTTCGTGTTGTCAGAAGCCATGCAGACACAAAGCTTTCAATGCTACGTCTCGGTTTTGTTGTTGTTGTTAGTTTGAGTATATGAAGGCGTTTCCGCCATTTTTGTATCTATCGATGGTTGAGCTAAGCTCCCGGTTGTAAATCTTTAATGAAGCACTGATACTCTAGTTATGTATGCACTCGTGAGACTTCTTGCCTGATGAATGTCAGTCTCTTTTACACCTTTGTTCCACTGTTTTAGAATTTCTCGGAATTGGAGGATCCAGTCGAGCTATATCTGTTATAGGATGATGTTGGTAGAATCATTGTAGCAGTTATAATATTTCTAACCAGTCCTTGTGATTTTTCCTATCACTGAGTGACTTGGAATTGGAGGATCCAGTCAAGTCCTCCTCAGCTTCTTGAGACCCTGAATCCAAGAAGATCTTGCTCAGTTTCTTTCTTCTGCAAATAGCCATAAGCCTATTGCCCAAAGTTGTTTGTCCATTTTCCTCACTAAGTCTTCCACCTACTCACCTTTTTATCAACTCACTGGCTGAAGTTGGATCAAGACCTCCTTTGTCACCATATGTACCAGACTCAGTCCCTGAGTTAGAGTAATATATCCTCGAGTTTTCCTCCATTTGATCACCCTTTTAAAAAAAATCGTGACATTAAACTGATGGGCGTCGGGCTCTGCCCCTGCAAGCAATCCAGGAGTGACTTCCGTCGCCAACATTTCTGGCGCTGCTGCCGGGGACGAAGTTGAATATTTTCCCCGGGATTGAACGACAAAGATCAACTGATTCTGAAGGTGCATCAGATATCAGAACTTGAAGATTGCTAATGTGCACCTGGCGACTCCATTGTGACGACTCCGCTGAGGAGAACCCACACTATCAACTGTGGCTTCGAGAGGCAGACACACGAGGTCAAATCCACATTTGCCTTTAGCTGCACCAGAAGTTGACGCGGAAGCAGTGCGCAGAAAGGGAAAAAGAGATGCAAAAGAAGTTTCCATTGATGAAACAGGTAATACACCCTCCCCTTCTGTGAGAACTCCATTTTCTTATTCGCAGCTTCCTAGTCATCATTTTTCCGAAGTTCCACGTTCTCTAAATTTCGGGAGTGTTCCTGCTGAGTTTTCCCCTCCTGGTCTGGTATCAGAGAGAGAAATCCTTGTCACTCCCTCCTCCCCAGAGGTCTTGCCTTATCACAGACCTCTAACGTCTGAAGGTTTCACCACCCCCCCTGTTGTTACTACCGCTGAGCAGAGAGAAGCGTCTGCACACTCAGGTCCCTTGGCTATCTCTCTGTTTTCTCCGTTGTCTCCTCCAAGAATCTTTGTTCCCACATCTCCCGTTCATACTCCTTCCCCTACGAGTTCTCCTCTACCTAATATCCCTATGGCTGGTGTTAATCCCCCTCCGAACAGAATGGATGCCATAGTTGCTGCCAGATATGCTCCTTTGATTCTACCCCAGCCTCTGAACCCTCTTCCTGCTGGAGACTATTTGAAATGCATGCCCAAGTTCAGTGGTGAGGGAGATGTAACTGCTGAAGAGCACCTAGATGCCTTTTACAGCTATGCAGACAACCTGAATATTGAGAGTGAAGATGTCTGGATGAGAGTTTTTGTCCAGAGCCTTGATGGGGAAGTGAGGAAATGGTTCCGGGGACTGGCCCCTGGATTTATTGCTGGCATTGAAGCCTTGGATAATGTTTTCCTGAGGCAGTGGGGAGACAGAAAAGATTATATGTATTACATGACTGAGTTTGGGTCCCTGAAGAAGATGGAAGGAGAGTCTGTCTCAGACTTCTCCAAGAGGTTTAATAAGATGTACAACAAGATTCCTGCAGAGATTAAACCTTTAGAGGCCTTTGCTCAAATTTCCTATGCTGGCGCATTTGACCCTGATTTCTGTCTCGTGTTAAGAGAAAGAAGAGCCACCTCTTTGTCTCAGATGCAATATGCAGCTGTAGAGGTGGAATCCAACATACTGGCAGCTGACAGACTGAGAAGCCAGGCCGACACAGATAGAAGAAAGGACAAGTCAGAAGCCTCAACTTCCGACCCGTCATTGCCCCACTCCCAAGTAAATGAGCTGACCCGAGTCATGAACCTCCTTAAAGAAGAGGTGGAGAGATTGAAGGTGGAGAGGAAGAAAATGTACAAGGGCCCTCAGAACATCGAAAATAAAGGAGGTTTCAGAAGGCCAAATAATTTCGCTCCTCCAGTTATGCACAGAGAGAAGGAAAGAGACAGAGATGACCAAAGAATTCAGGCTCCCTTCCAGAACAATTTTGTAGCTGATGAAGAAGAAGGGGAGACAGATGAGCCTGAGCCTAAAATCCACAGTGTAGAAGTCACTCCCCCTTTCCCTCATCTGACCCAATCAACATATGAGGAGTCTCTCATGGATGGTCAGCTGAACGAACTGAGCAAAGGAGACAAAGCTAGCGGTGGCCGAGGCAGGTACAACTTGAGGTCAGACAAAAGAGCAGCAGCACCTGATGTTCCTGAGCCATCCAATAGAACAAAGAAACCTGCTAATGAAGTAGCAGACAGAGGTGAGAAGGGTCAACCTCTCTCCCCCATTGTCCATAATCATGTTCCTGAAATTAGAGAAATCCCAAAGCCTATATCTTCTTTCAATTTTGAACATGAGATCCAAAAAATCAGAATTCCTGTGCCCCTCACCGAGCTGATCAGACATGGGGAATTCAAAAAATGTTTCTCTGAGCTGTTAAAATCCGAAGCCTCATATCCTCTCACAGACTCCATAAACCTACAAGATGAAAGGCTTGCAGTTGTCCTAGGTCCCCTGGTAGAAGACAGAGATGATTCATCCCCTCCCTTCTACACCTCCCTGAACATACATGATAAAGTGTTGCATAATTTCCTTATGGATTCAGGGGCCTCCCACAACCTCATGCCCAAAGCCGTCATGGAAGAATTAGGACTGGAAGTCACCCGAGCCTATCATGACCTTTATTCTTTCGACTCCAGGAGGGTCCAGTGTTTGGGAGTGATTAAGGACCTAGTAGTCTCTCTGTTTCATCTACCCATGAAGAGTATGGTCATGGATATCGTGGTAGCTGATGTCCCCCCTAATTTTGGCATGTTGTTGTCAAGATCCTGGATCAAGAGACTTGGAGGGACGTTACAGATGGATCTCACATATGCCACCATTCCAGTCTTTGGAGGGGAACATAGGAGACTGTACAGAGAAGCCCAGCTAGCCTACATTGTCAGTGACGAGGCCAACCCTGCCAATCATCCCATCTATGCCTTGGACACTGATTTAGGCTCCAGTCTACTACAGCTCACCCACACCCCTGAAGCTTCCTTGCAGATCAGAAAGCAGCCCATCCTTAATCAGGATACCTCCCCTCCAACTTCCTCTGTTTGGAAGATGTTCTTTGATGGAGCTTTCTCCAGTATGGGTGCAGGCACCGAAGTGATATTTATATCACCTTGTCATGAGACCATCTCTCTGTCATACCGACTGGAATTCGAGGTCACCAATAATGTGGTAGAATATGAAGCTCTAGTTCTGGGATTAAGAGCTGCAAAAGAAATAGGAATCAAGGAGATGGCTGTGTTTGGGGATGTAGGACTGATTGTCCAGTAGATCAAAAATGTTTATCAGACTAAACATCCTCGGCTCAGGAATTACAGGAACGAGGTATGGGACCTGGTTGAGGATTCCTTCCTGGATTTTAACATTTCCTACATTCCAAGGGAGGAAAATGCCTCAGCTGACTGTTTATATTTTACATCTAGTGTGCTCGAAGTTCCCACATCGCCCACTGCCGGGTCGGACATTGAAATAAAATATAGACCTTCTATACCAGACAATTTCAAACATTGGAGGGTGTTTGAAGATGATCAAGAAATTGAGAAATTTCTCCAGTCCATTGATGACTTTTCCACGATGCATATAGATAAGGATCCTGAAGAGGAAGACGACCATCACCTTGGGGAATTTGTGAATAGAATTGTTGATCACCGGATCATTCAACAACCAGGCAATCACATTCCAAGAGGATTGATCCCACTAGAAAGATTGTTCGACGGGAATGATGTGGCTGTGAAGGGTAAGGTTTCAGGTGATGATGATGATACAGATGAATGCAATATCGACACACCTGAGGAGCCAAAGTTTGTCAAGTTGTCAAGAAGTTTGACCGAGGAGCAGAGAGTTGAATATACTAAGTTGCTGAAGGAGTTTGCTGATGTGTTTGCATGGACCTACAAAGACCTTAAAACATATGACACATCAGTCATCGAGCACAAGATCCCATTAAAAGAAGAGGCTAAGCCATTCAAGCAGAAGATGAGACAGATAAACCCCATGTTGTTGCCTGTCATGGAGAGGGAGGTAAAGAAACTGTTGGATGCCCAGATCATTGTCCCCTTGAGGTATTCGGATTGGGTGGCCAATTTGGTCCCAGTGAGAAAGAAGAGTGGAGAAATCAGACTCTGCGTCGATTTCAGGAACCTGAACAGAAGTTCAAGGAAGGACAATTATCCCATGCCTAACATGGAACACATTTTACAGAGGGTCACTGGCGCATCCAGGATGTCCATGATTGATGGTTTCTCCGGATATAATCAGATATCATTCATGCCTGAGGATAGAGAAAAAACAACCTTCATCACTCCTTGGGGCACATTCATGTATGCCAAAATGCCTTTTGGACTGATGAATGCAGGAGCAACATTTCAGCGAGCCATGGACATAGCCTTCATCGGGGAGAAAGACCACTTTGTGGTGATATATCTGGACAACATCACAGTCTTCTCTAAGACTGATAAAGAGCACTGCTGCCACCTAAAGAGAGTTTTCCTGAAATGTCGAAGATATGGCCTATCTTTAAACCCCAGGAAATCACTGTTTTCTTTGAAAGAGGGGAAGCTATTAGGTCACATAGTGTCAGCAGAAGGAGTAAGGATTGACCCGGGCAGGGTAGAAGCGATTCAGGCCCTGTCACTTCCCCGTTCCAAGAAGGAAGTTCAAGCATTTTTGGGGAAGATTAATTTTCTAAGGAGATTCGTCTCAAACTTCGCTGAGCTAGTAAATCATATCACAGCCATACTCAGGAAGGGCCATGAAATAAAGTGGACTGTTGAATCTAGGGGATCTTTTGCCCAGATAAAGAAAGCATTGACTGAGGCACCTGTGCTGATCAGTCCCAATTATTCTAAATATTTCCTGATCTTCTCATTTGCTTCTGATGACTCAATAGCAGCAGTCCTATTGCAGAGAAATGATCAAGGGCGAGAACAACCCATTGCCTTCTTCAGCAAGGCTCTGAGAGATGCTGAGCTAAAATATGAAATCATGGAAAAGAAGTCCTATGCATTGGTGAAAGCTCTCAAAGCTTTCAGGATCTATGTCTTGCATTCAAAAATCACCGCATATGTCCCTTCCACTTCTGTGAAGGACATTCTCATACAGCTTGACATAGATGGGAAGAGGGGCAAATGGATAGCTAAGATCCTGGATTTTGACCTGGAGATTAAGCCCACCAAGTTGATAAGGGGGAAAGGTTTGGCCAAGTTGTTGGTTGACTCCAATTACAAAGATCTGGAGATTAACTGCATCAATGAGCAAGCTTAGTCATCTAGCAGTAATTCCCATATCAACATGCCACTAGCAGCCTGTCCCTGGTACAGGGACATATTGTACTTTCTACAGGAATTAAAGCCCCCTGATGGACTGGGAAAAAGTAGGGCCAGGGCTTTAAAGCTCAAAGCGGTCAAATACTGCCTTATTGACCGAGCCTTGTATTGGAAAGACCCTCTGGGGATATTATTAAGAGGTCTGGACCAGTTGCAAGCGCAGAAAGTGATGTTTGATTTTCATAGCAGTCTCTGCGGAGGTCATCATTTTTGGAAGACCACAGCCCATAAGATCCTCCGGGATGGGTATTACTGGCCTACTTTGTTTACTGATGTCTGCAGAGAAGTCAGGGCTTGCATCAAATGCCAGAAATTCTCAGGTAAACAACAGCTCCAATCTTTGTCGTTAAAGCCTGTAGTATTTTCTGCACCCTTTCAACAGTGGGGATTGGATTTCATCAGGGAGATTCATCCTCCCTCAAGTGGCCAGCACAGATGGATCCTCACTACAACTGATTATTTCACCAAATGGATAGAGGTTGTCCCCACCAGAAGCACTTCTCACAAAGTAATCATCAGCTTCCTGGAAGACATCATAGCCAGATTTGGTTGTCCAAGTAGAATTGTCACTGACAATGCCTCCCGCTTCAGGTCTGAGCCTCTGATCAAATTTTGTGAACAATTCAGGATCTCGCTGGTCCACTCCACTCCATACTACCCTCAGGGGAACGGACTAGCAGAGTCCTCCAATAAAATCCTGATCAAGCTTATCAAAAAGCTTCTGGAAGACAATCAGAAGGCCTGGGACTCAAAGCTCAAATTTGCTCTCTGGGCTGATCGGGTGAAAACTAAGAAGTCCCTGGGTCTCTCACCTTTCCAGCTTTTTTACAGAATAGAGGTCGTTTTCCCCACTCAGCTTGCCTTACCTGTGGAAAATTTCCTCCAAGTCCTTGAAGGAGAACCTAATCATATCCTCAGAAGGATTCATCAGATGGTGGAAGTGAAGAAGATCAGAGAACAAGTCGTGGACAGAGCCTACCATCGTCAGCAGAAGATCAAGCAGGCTTTTGATAGGAAGAACAAGAAGAAGGAATTTGAGCAGGGTGATCTAGTGCTCAAATGGGATGCACCCAGGCAGGAAAAGGGAAAACACAATAAATTTGATGCCCTCTGGATCGGGCCTTTCAAGATCCTTGAAGTGTTTTCAAACAATACTTACAGGTTGCAGGATCTGAAAGGCAATGAAGTTTTTAGCAGCCCAGTGAATGGGCATTTCTTGAAAAAATGTTTTCTATAAGCCGCAGTCGGCTCTTTTTGTTTTGTTTTGTTTTTGTACATATTGTTTCTATGTTCTGTTTTTCGGACTAATAAATGACTCCATAGCCCAACAACAAAGGCACTAAGTCTGCAGAAGAGTTCTTAGAGCATCACAGGGATGACTCTATCCCCCATGGAGCCAAATGTTAGCGATATTTCTTGCTAGGGGGTTGAATTGCAAAAGAGTGGGTCAAAACCCACTTATCCTAAGTTTTGGGCGCAAGCGCATCTACAGTAAACGAGAGTCACTTTTAGGCAGCTGGATTTTGCGTGCCTAGATCGACGGCGCATAGAAAATTCCGGACCCCCCTTGCCTTTCGANGGGGCGCACCTCTCCGACGGCTCAGATTAGCGCGCCCGGATCAACGACGATGAACGCAATTCCAGACCCCCCCCGCCTTTCTACCTTTAAGCGGGGGGTCTGGAATCGTGGATGCAGTTTTTCGACAGTCACGATCGAGGAGCCCGGATCAACGGCTCAAGCGCAGTCCCGACCTTCTCAGTTGCCCTGACATTAACCCGTGTGGGCCATATTTTCGTCATGACATCTCCCTGTCCACCTTTCCCTTGCCGCCATGTGACACCATTCACCCCTCTCTCACACTTCCAGATGGCCTTTCCCTCATCTCATCATCTATTTATTACCCGCCACGTATCCTTGTCCCTCCATGTCAGCCTTTCACTGCATTAAGCTTGCCGCGTCTATGCTCTCACTGTCTCTGCATATATCCCTTATGACTCATGTCATCCCCCCGCCACCTTTCTCACCTCTCATCGTTCTTTTCCTTTTCCTTGCGATTGGGGCCCCATCATTCCATAGCTAAACCTCACTTCCCGTGTTGGCCTCCATACCCATCCTTCAAGCCCTTCAGTTATTCCAGGTGGCAGCGCAAGAAGTTTTCCATATCTCAAAATGTTGAGTTGGCCATGGTCATCTTCAATCCCAAGAAGCAGTTATTGAAGCGGTTGGTGGTGGTTAGACATCGTCTCCGCCATAATGGGAAGTCCTGCATTGAATTAAAGACACGTCGATTCGCCGAATAAACTGTCAG
>ML800794.1:53403-66769 GCA_009831015.1 Picea engelmannii
TGTCACTTTGCATATATCATAATTCGTTGAACCTCTACACTGAGCCAATCCTTTGAGTTTCCTTTCACTCCTTTGGGTCACCCGACGCAAGTCACAGTATCCATTGCACAGTTTGGTCCATGTCATGTTTTGCTGTTGTGCCTTAGTGTTCAAGGGAAGTATCCGCCTCGAGAGTCATCCATCCCAAATATCTTGCCTCAAAACCTTTGTCAATCCATGTCCGTTTGATCTACCAACTACATCTCTATGTCTGTTTCGTGTCGTTGATGGGGGATACATCAAGGCCCTCCCTCGACGAGTCTATTCCTGTTGACTTCAACACATTATCCAAGAATTAGGCTTAGAAACTATTTAGTACTTTGGGACCTGCATGCCTCAATGGAAGGCCTCCTCACGTTCGACAATGGGTTTCCATCATTGACCTCTGATGGAATGATTCCACGAATGTTCGACTTCAGCTCATCTATTCACGTTCGGTGGAATGTACTAAGATACCTTGGGAACCATTGACATTAATGGTGGTTTCCCTCGCACTTGTTAACGGTTTACCTTATTGACCGGTAATCAAGTGGTTTCTGCCGTGTTCGACGCCAAAACATCTATTCACATGGTTAGAATCGTATCTCATGGGGATTGGTAAGAAGACCCTGGGTGGAATAATTCACCTTGATATATGTTTTTCCCAGGTTGCGAAGGAGTTCTGGACAAAGAACACATACATTGTTACATAGATCCACTTTGTATTGGTCATGGCTATGTTTTGTCATCTCATAGATCCACTGTGTATTCTTTGTGGCTACGATCAGTCTGAGTTATCACAGTATAGATCCACAGTGTATCTTCGGTGGCTATACCCTTTTCTACCAATACGATTATGGATCCGCATTGTATTTTGTGGCGGCCATATCTTGCAAATCTTGATCACCCAAGCATAGGTATGCCTACCTTGGGTTTTGAAATATGTCATGATATTTGTTGGATGTTGGTGTGCAGTTTTTTTCAGGTTCTCCGAGTCCATACCCTTGCTTGAGTGTCTACAAAGCATTTCAGTCATCAGTTCGCATCTTCTGACTTCATACTTTGGGGGGAATTCTGTTACACGTCAAAATTGCTCAGATGGATAAGTGTCGCATTGTCCCTATCAGTCATCGCAAGTGTCGCATCTTCCCTAAAACTTTCGCAAGTGTCGCAAGTTGACCACTAGTGTCGTAAAAGATGGTCGGGCATAATGACATGATAACGACACTAAATAAGCACTTATGACACCTCATATGACTGATTTGGAGAGCAAGAACTGATCCACTAGAATCAAAGAACTCTTAACACCTGAAAGAAGACCTGGAATAGTGGTTTGGAAGGGGAACGCTCCTCTAGTACTGCTAGAAAAGCGCTGACGCCCCTACACCATGGTCCATAAGCGTTATAATGCTCTTCATCCCTTCTGTAGGAGCGGTGCTCACCTTAAGAACGCTGGCGCTTTCCCAAGGCACATCAGGAGTTCTATAGCGCTCTGATACCCCTTTGGGGGAGCGCTCCTTATTCTGGGTCAATTTTTTATCCCGTTGAGTCGAATGAGGAGGAGAACATTCGAGATTAGAAGGCAGATTTTCCTACAACAGTCTTCTTATGGTGAAATCCCTCACGGGAAGACACTCTTGGATAAAGTTCTCAAAGTGGTCCCCTTATGATGAAATTCATCACAGGAAGATGCTTTGCAAGTCCAAATGGTTAGGTGGTTGATTAGTCCCAATCGTATGGTTAAGGAACCTAATTTTTTTTGATGATTAATGTAATGAATATCAGTAAATTTGCAAGTGAGACCATTTTATATGGATAGTACATGTTGTGTCGTTTACAGTGATATGTGGTACGCCATGTGGATCCTCACGGTTAGGGAGATATGACCTTGCGAAGTTGGAGAACCCTCATGAGTTATCTAGAAGCCCCTACAAGATCAAATTAGTCAATAAGTCAAATTATTCTAGAAGCTCCTAGAAGAAGTTGACTAGTCAAAGTGGGTGAAAATAGGAATTAATCATGAGTTAAGTGGTTGAAAAAAGAAAATAATTAAAAATAAAATAGTTGCAACTAGAAGTGGTGAGATTACATTTTTTGGATAAAGTGGTTGTAAGTGGACAAAGTGGTTAGAAGTGGTTAGAAGTGGGTTATCCCTAAACTAAGGAATTTGGTTAGAAGATAACCCCTAAAGGAAGCTACTTGGAGAGTATAAATAAGGGAGCAAGGGTCTCTTATGAAGATGATTTTTGAGCACATTGAATATCTATTATTTGGTGAAAGGTTCATTGCAGGTACTCATGGATACATCAGAAGTTTCACAATTTTTAGGTAGCACAGAGGTTTGAAGGAGAAAGTTTCATAGATTCACAAAAACCCTATCTTCTAAAGTGTATGTGAGTTGACTGTGGAAGAGGTCACATACATACGTGGTATGTAATGGTGGAATGCACATGTATGCATAGGCTGATAGTAGAGGAGGTCATGTACAATTGAAAACATCATAAAGACTTGAGTTGATGTTGGTTCCAGATCCCTAAAGTTTGAAGCAAGTTCCCAGATCAACATTCTATAGGTTCATATCATCTACAGAAGTTTTGGTATGGTTTCATGGTTGTTTTTACTGATCACTTATGCTTATGGTATGGTGAATGCTTGAAGCATTATTGGTATGGTTGTTGTGAGATCTAGATATGTTTTATGTTGGTTGGTTGATTGAGTGAGTAGCACTCTCATGTATGGTACAATTATGATATAGTTCTTATAGCTCACACCCTTGAGCCACTTGTAATTTTTTGAGGTATATGTATGATGATGTATGCATGGCACATTTTGGTTTCAGTGACAGGTTACTGGTGGATGTGATAGAGGTAGGAAAGTTTCAAAGGTGCAGAAGAATGGATGCCCTAGTTTTTATAAAGGTGTACACATGTTGATAGTGGAGGAGGTCGCGTACATACACATGTTGTAGTATAGTCAGGTTGCATACATATGCATGTTGTATTATAGACGGATCATGTATCTGTTGACATATTATTTTCTATCTACAAGGTGGGTCTTATACTTGAGGGTTGGATTCCTCACATCTTAGTTGGTGTTGAGATCTACAAGTTGGGTCTTTCATTGAGAGTTGGTGCTCTCTTAGAGTTGGTTCTCTCTTAGAGTTGGTGCTCCTTTTCAGTTGGTGCTGATAAACCCTAGGGATTGTAGTCTCATATAAAACATAATACAAAAATATTACACATATATCGGGTGTTCTTTGTGTTCATTATGGTGATGGTTTATTATTATTGATGAATGTTGTTATATCCAAGTAGTTAATTGTGAATGAACAATAATGTTTGAAGTGGTTTCTAACTAAATTTTTGAAATAAGTGGCAAAAGATCCCTACATTGATTCATCCCCCCTCTCAGTGTGGCCGGTGTGTCCAACAATTTGCAGGTATATACCCTTATAAAATAATGCAACAAATTTTTTTTTTGACAATATATAAAAGGAGTGGAAATTAAGACCTATGAGGGGAATTAACATAAGTGTCCAATTGGGATGTCAAGGAACCATTAATTTCTCCAAGAGAGGCCAACTAGTTGTCACTTTGGGCACAATGAAGGATTTTTTATAATAATCAAGTAGGCCATGAGAATGGGAAGTTGACATGATCTATGATACAATTCACTAGTGTTGAGAGGGTTTCCAATAGAATAGATTGTTCCAATTGTCTATGCTACATCAAAATAAAGAGTATTTGGTTTCATTTTCCCATTTATAAATTCCTAGAATATGCCTCCTAGATTCAATAGAATTTTGTTCATGGCGTTAATTCTCCTTGAGAGTCGCCATGGTGGAAAAGGATATGGATTACAAAATATCATTTTCACAGTGGTCCAAACATTTCCTAAGTCCTTGATTTCACCACATAGGAAATAACAATAACAACTATGACACATAGTTTCTCCTATCCCAAACTTCTCCAAATACACTAACCAATTAATTCATTTCTTCCTCTCCTCAAGGAGGGTGAAAATCAAAATTATCAATAGGGTAAAATGAGAATGGGAAGATAACTCACATTCCCTATTATATGTCCCAATTATAGCTCCATTTTGAAGGATTGATATGATAAGAATTAATCACTCATAAATATTTGTTGGTTCACAATGTTTGAGTATTGGTTGGATTAATAGAGAGTGTGGTATCCGCCTTTATGGAGTTACAATGAGTTATGGAGGGGGCCTTGGATATTTATTTCTCTTGTTCTGCATATGGTTGTGAGGTGACACGTGGTTGGGGAAGGCCTAAGCCCTTCAATACCATTCAAAGTGGCCTCCTCATGACATGTCATTAAATTTAAGGCCATGATTATGGTAGAGGGAAGGGGGATGCTCTCATCCCCATACCATACTTTAAAACCAAAATTCATCGGGGTCATGAAGGACCTTTATTATCCATTCAATATAATTATTTTTTGAGCTCACACTTGAGATGGAGGAAATACACTAGAGTGAATTAGTTAGTTATAGAAATCACTCTCTAGGTAATCTTTGATTATATTGATTTCTTCATAGCTTTTGTCTATGGTAGTGACCCAATGATGAGGAGTTTCTAATTATGGTGATGTTGGATATGTTATAATTGAGTAACATGTTAATTCCTTGGAGTTCCACTAGTGCCTCTACTTGATTATTTGATGTAGTCCCCGATCCCCAAGTGTTGGAGCAAGAAATTTTGGGAGTTAAGAGAAAAAAGCGAGGTAGAATGGACCAAAGGAGGCAACATGCAGCATAAAAAAAGGAAGACCAATGCGACAAAGGGAAAAGGAAGAAGTGCATCTGAAAATAAGGAATATAAATGCAAGGAATGGTTGGATCGAAGACCAACCACGTGGAAGGATGTTGGAAAGTGGACAAGTGGAATCCATTTAGAGTTAGGGTTTTTGATTCGTAATGTAAGGGCTTTTACCCATTTTTGTAGTATAAATAGAAGATGTATGAGGTAGATTGAGGTGTCCTTTTCAAGAGAGAAGAAATTATTTTTGGAGAGCCCTTTTTAGTCTTGAGTCTTTGGTATGATCATTTTTTGGTCGTATAGCTGAGGAGCTAATGGGGTCAGTTATGAGATGTAATTGAGGGTCAAGTCGCAAGTTGTTGAGCTTGGTGCAATGTTGGTCAGCCTCACATGCACCATTATTAAGCCAAATTATGTAATGCATGCAACGCTATTTTGATGAAGAATAAGAAATAAGAAGAATATATTTGTGGACATATCCCTGGGGGGGGGTGAACCATGGTAAAAATGGTGTCTTTATGTGTGATGTGTTATTTTATATTCTTTATAATGAATGAATGGTTAGATGAATGAAACTATTAGGGTTTATCTACAATGTGCATTAAAATAAGTATGTAAAATAGATGATATCGAATGATTAAAATGGTAGATATGATGAATGTTGTGCTAGAATGCATGTTAAAATAGAGCAGTAGTAAAAAGAACATCCCCAATCCCTTCCATGACTGCAAACATATACGTCCTGTAGTCACCCATAATCCATCTCGGGTGAGGCTTTGTTGTGCACTCTATGCATAGTGTAGCCTTCTGGTTTACCAAAAGGGTCGATGGTGAAAAGGGTTTTGTTGGAGAACTAAGGTAGAACCCAGGTCATCCCATACATCCAACAAATGGTTTCATTGTCGGTTGGAACTTAGAAGGACAACCAGGAAGGGTTTGGCGAAGAAGATGTAGTGGTAGAAAGGTATGTTTAGGCAATGGAATCGTACAAAGAAAGATATTGAAATATGGTTGGAGACAAAGCAGCTAGAGTTCACGCAGAAAGATAATAAGGGTTCCAGGTATACACTGTCCCAGTATCTCTAGAGGTGTGTGTTTACTGATTTGCATGAAGCATATTTTTGTTACTTTCCATAGTTATTATAGGAGTGGATATTGAGGTTGAAAGATACCCATTCGAATAATCGGATTAGGCTAGTAGAATGGATTTCATGGGCGTAGTGGATTTTTAGTTAGACAATATTAATTGCGAGGTTTATTAGCGAATTTACAGTAGACACAACGAATTCATATACTTATGCAGAGAAAGATTTCTTGAGGGGACCCAAATGGAGGTACATTAGGTCTATTTACACATCGATCAATATCTTATCACATTATAAAAACGTGATGACTATGGAATTAGAAAACTAGATCAATCAGCACGCATGGGGGAGTTGGGGGAAGCACTAAGGAATATCAAAGATATGGAGAAGGCTCTAGAGATTATCCAGAAGAAGGAAGCAATGGACCCCATCATGATGGATGATGAATAGACCAGGGAGATCATAAGGAAAGAAGGTTTGGAATGTAGCAGACGACCCTACTAGTATAAGATGAATAGAAAGAAGAGGGAAGTAGTTGAGTGAGAGGGCTTGGATAGCGACGAGGAAGAGGTAGAGGATCTTTGTGCCATGGGAAAGATTGAGGATATATTGCACACCAGGGATGATTTTAAGGATGTAAATTTATTTTAAAATGTAGAAACCTTGGCGAATCTTACTAATCCTTCATATGCCAACTACAAAATGTTTGGCGATATTTTTGTAAAAATATTCAAATTTCTAAGGATTTGATATAGTTTGTATAAAATTTTGGATATTTTTAAGGTAAAATAATTTTATCCTATATAATTGTGGCGAATAATTTTTAGAATAGTGAATCATTTTTGGGAAAACCATGGAAAATTATCCCATGAGTGAAATTTATCTGCTAAAATCATCCATGTTGCACACCACATATGAGAGGTGTTAGCGATCAAAATGAAATGGTATTTTTGAGAGTTTTTTCATCACTCTCTACTTGATTTATCATTTTCTTAAGTATTTTGGCCAGTATCTTAACCTCTAGATTCTTCATCAAGCTCATGTTGATCACTTTTTCCTAGAAATCCTTTGGTTTCGCCCTCTTGACATGCAATACAAAAATGTTGCCCAAGATATTTAATTTGCATATATACCTAGTTTTTATTGATTTTGATGTATTTCTAGTTTTTCATTGAGTTTTTATCAAAGCAGGAGTGTGCTTTAAAGTGGATTAACCATAGTCTAAACCTAAAGTTCTAAGTATAAATCTATTACATTGTCCTAATTCTAGAGTTTATAAAAGCCACATGCCCCATTCTCATGCTAAGTCACGAGGCAAGCCAAGCCAAGCTATGATTCAAGTCACATGTCAACACTCCAATCTAAGCTCAAGCGTCGAACTCCATTTCATATGATTCATCAAAATTTAAGCCTGAATGCCAACTCCCACTCCAATGCTCCAAGTCTCATCTGACCTGTAGCCACAACACACAAGTATAAACAACGCATGTCACAAACACTAGTTTTCAAGGATGCTTGTCACATTCAGTTGCACGAAATTTGGTGATTAGGGAATTGGCAGCTCAACGCATGAAAACATAGTTTCTTGATAAGCAGTGGTAGATGATTTTATCTGTCAGAAGGACAAACTATCAGATGTTCCATTAAAATCATGTCGGTATCCATCGTTCTCCTGCTCCCATTCTCGTCTATGTGAGATGTGCTCAGTATTGGTCGAGGGGCCAAATTCCAAGCCAACTAGCTATCAAAGGAAAGTCTACCACCTGTCAACACATAAGACACAGATTACCAAGCACCTACAAACAACATATAACATGGGTTAGCACCAATACAAATCAAATCTAGATATATAAGCACTCATATCCAAGTCTTTCAGCCTTGCGTACCTATCAACATATAACCACGGGTTAGCAAGCACTTTCCAATGCTCAAACAAGGTGCCAAAGTAAACCAGGTGCCAAAACCAAGGTAGAAGCCCGTGAGGAGGGGCCAATATCTATATTTTCTTATTCCATCAAGCACTGAGCAAGTGGAGAGATAAGTACTGAGTCTATTGACAATGCTTACACATGCACCACAAGCAGAGGACCAATGGATTCAACAACTGCTATTGCCAAATGTTATGCAAACCTGACCTTTCTAGTGGCCCTGGCTGTGTACACATAAAAACAAATTCGAATTCAAATCTTTCCTGGAAGATCATTGCCTATGATCGAAGGCATTAGTTATGATCCTTCAAAACTAGGGTTTCTAACATATGGAGAAAATGTTAGTACCAATCGACTTCCTCCAACAAGCAATATCAACATAGTTCATATCAAATGAGGTTTTAGAAGGAAAATGTATTTAGCATTTTGACCTGCTGAGCACTCCATGCTTTTCAAAATATATCTCTAAGGGATTGAACTTCTTTTCTCTTCATCTCATATTAGAAAGAATAGAAGCATCATCAACATCTACATAAATCATTGAGGACTGAAATTGTTGCAAGGTCATGGTCACATGCTAGTTCCCAGAAAATGATTTCCTTCACAGACATATATATTCTATTTTGGATCATTGCAGGTGGTAAGAAATAAAATAGCTCGAGGATCAACAATGCTAAATGTTGTTGAGTAGATGGTATTTTACATTTAAATTGAAAAATTCCAAAGCATCGAATATCACAGGTGTTGAAATTGATTGCTAACAGACAATCACAATATGCAATACATCCAGACACATGGATTCATCTTCATATGGTCCAAATATATTGTCCTCATAAATGAATTCAAGATATATGATATTGGAGAAAAAATATTTCGCTGGAAAAACCATGAAAGACAAGTGGTCGATCATGAACATTTGGGCGCTATGAAATCAGTGGTGCACTACGAAATTGATAGGTGTGCTACAAAAAGATCAGTTACAGAGGGCAATTATAGGAGACAGTGTTCCAACATCTACAGGTGGCATATGAGGACATACTTTTCCCTACTGAATAGGCAACAAGTGGTAGAGTTTTCTAGTTTTTCAGGCAACATCTTTGGTACTCGAGACAATTCGAGCAACATCTTTCTACTTACAATGTCTTTTGTTTAACTAGTTCCTAGGAATTAGTTAGTGTTTACATGTGTCAGTCCTTCTAACAATTTTTCTAATTTTAGAGACAAATATTGATGACTTGAGTCTTGAGGGTTGAGGGCATCTCTCTCTATATATGTACATGTAAAGGGATACAATAGGGGGGGGGGGGATAGAGGAGGAGAGACCCAAGAGGTATGTTGTAAGGTTTTCAAGAAATGATAATGAGCTGCAGGGCATGATAGCTTGATGTTTTCCTCAAAGACTTTTCTTATTTTTTTATGAAAAGATCTCAGTTGATGAGTAAGACTTTTTTATCAATTAGTCTTTTTCTTTATGTGTTATCATTATTCCTTCGATTTTCCTCTTATTGGATGTGTTCTATTTGTATAAGGATTATATGAACAGAGTTTTTACTGAGGATGTTGTGATAAGGATTATTACAACATCTACCACATACACATATTTTTCATTATGTGATGTTTTGAAAGGTTTTCTAACTATTACAGATTCTTCTTGTAGTGACTGAAAGAAGGTTTCTTTTCAGCCTTAGCTACACTTTTTGTTTTTCCTGATTTCTTCATTCATACTTATTTGATCTCAGAACTGATCTAGGGCCTTATTTGACATGTTTTTCTGCCAATAGGATGTTAAGTCAAGATTGTTAGATTTCATAGACTCCATCCCCAATGGTTTCATTGCTTTCTTTATTAATTTACCACTCTCATAATTTCCTAAAACCCAGTTATCCAATCAAACATTTTTATTCATGATGTACTAGGATTGCACTTGAGCAGTCTAAGAGAAACTTCTAGTGCTAACATTTTTGGTGTCATTGTCAGGGATGAATTTGAGCATATTTAAGACTTCCCTAGGGAGAATGACATAGATCTAGATCTTGATGGTAGACAATAGAGGGATACAAAAACTTTATTGTAATCATCTACCTGGTGACTCCACAATCAAAGACTTCATTGGGGAGGATCCTATTGATAGAAAGATGACCAGGTATCAGTTCATTAGTCTTCTACATGAACTTTTTTTGTTCTTTATCATCTATTTCATGCTTTTCCCTTCACATGTAAAAAGGATCATTTTATGTTTTTTATATTCGGATGATCATCATCCTTCTTTTATACATCCATCTTTAGAAAAAAAGGAAATATTCCAGCCTTATGTTATTGATGTTGATCCTATATCCTCATCATAGCATGTTTCTAAAGATGATTTCTACATTCCAATTCCTCCTAAATCTGATCATTCTTGTGACTTTGTGGAGGTTGAAATTGATTTGAAACCTACTCAGACTTCAACACCTTTTGCGTTAATTTATGAGCCTTGCCATCAACTTGTTATTCCTCATAATTAGCCCATTGCTTTTCAAACTAAATTCAGAATGAATATGTTCAAGCCTTTGAGGCTGCCCTATCTCCTTCATCCTTATCTTCTTGACTTCCTTGAGTATCTTCCTCGATTTTCTGGAGAGGATCATGTCACAAATGAGAGTCATCTGGGGGCCTTTGACAATTTTGTTGATCAATTTGAGATTGTTCATGATGATGTGATCATGAGATTGTTCTCTAAGTCTTTGTTCAAAGATGCTTCTATCTGGTTTAAGGGTCTCAGAGATGATTCCATTGGATCTTGGATTGAGTTATCAAATGATTTTTCAAAGCGTTGGGGTGATAACAAATCTCTTGATTTGTATCTCACTAATTTTTATGCTTTGAAAAGAGAGGAGGATGAGGCTTTGCTTGTCTTCAATCGAAGTTTATACAACACTTATCATGATATGCGTTTAGAGATCTGGCCCATAGAGATTGTTGTCATGGTATGTTATGTTATGGGTATGCATTTTTTCCCTTCTCTTGTTAGAAAGTAAGTCTTCATCCTTAAGAAAGTTGTTTGAAGATGCAAAAGAAGTGGAGGAGAACATATGTGCTTCCAGGAGGATCCGTGATCGAGATTGTTTTGAAAATCTACATGCACACGAGCAAGAAGAATGTCAGTATGGTTCAGATTTTGAGAAAGAAGGTAATGAATGTGAAGTAGATTTGGAACAAAATAAAGCATGTGAGCTGATTTCAGATTCAAATCTGAACTCTTCAACATTTGCAGAGTAGTCTAGAGACAGATATGCATGTGAATTTTATAATCAATTTGCAAACCATGTTGAGGATGTGGTAACCGATGATTACATAGGAAACTACATGTTCCTAGCTGATCATAATCCTTATCATTTAAACACTGCTCTATCATCATATTATGATCATGATTCTGAAGAGAGGCAGATTGCCATTTTTTATGATCACAAGTTGCTCTCAAGAGAACAAGAAATTCATCAGTCTTTCAGCAAAAAAGTTGTCATGGTTGAGCAGGTGTTTTCCTTGGATCAACATGTTTATGATTTCAGTTTCAAAGACCTGGTGGCAGACTTCATGGAATCATACATTTTAGAGAACTTGAAAATTTCATATTTCCTTAGCTTGCCATTGTTTATGGATGAGTATGGTTTCCTGAACAAGTTTTTATCACTGTTGTTATATTTCATACATCATCTATTGATCGGTGGTATGGACAAGATCTTTTCAGTTTTGAATTTGCTTGAAAATATATTTTTAGTTTTGAAGTTGCTTGAATGGCTCTTATGGAAGTCATCTTTTACTTAACCAAATTGTATATATGGTTAGAGTAGAGTAGTGTAGGAAATAAGCTCGCTACCCAAGGATTTTGTTTCCTTTAGTTTGCAGAAATAGCAGTCAGTTTGTGTGAATAAAGGCAGGTCTTAATAATTTTTCAGAGAATGGTTGACTATTGACTCCATAGCCCAATGGACAAGGTGAATGGAACTACTAGGTTCTTGGAGCCTTGCAGGGAGGTCCGCATCCCAGTTGGAGCCAGATGTTAGCAATCAAAATGAAATGGTATTTTTGAGATTGTTTTCATCACTCTCTACTTGATTTATCATTTTTTTAAGTCTTTTGGCCAGTATCTTAACCTCCAAATTCTTCATCAAGCTCCTGTTGATCACTTTTTCCCAGAAATACTTTGGTTTCTCCCTCTTGGCCTGCAATACAAAAATGTTGCCCAATATATTTAATCTAGATATATTCCTAGTTTTTATTGAGTTTTATGTATTTCTAGTTTTTCATTGATTTTTTTATCAAAGGAGGAGTGTGCTTTAAAGTGGCTTAACCCTAGTCTAAACCTAAAGTTCTAATCATAACTCTATTGCATTGTCCTAAGTCTAGAGTTTATAAAATCCACATGCCCCATTCTCATGCTAAGTCACAAGGCAAGCCAATCCAAGCTATGAGTCAAGTCACATGTCAACACTCCAATCTAAGCTCAAGCGTCGAACTCCATTTCCTATGATTCATCAAAATTTAAGCTTGAAGGAAAGCTCCCACTCCAATGCTCCAAGTATCATCTGACTTGCAGCCACAACACAAAAGTATAAAAAATGCATGTCACAAATGCCAGTTTTCAAGGATGCTTGTCACATTCAGTTGCATGAATTTTGGTGATTAGGGAATTGGCAGCTCGACGCATGCAAACATAGTTTCTTGACAAACGGTGGTAGATGATGTTATCTATCAGAAGAAAAAACTATCAAATGTTCCATTAAGATCACGACGGTATCCAAAATTCTCCTTCTCCCATTCTCATCTATGTGAGCTATGCTCAGTATTAGTCGAGAGGCCAAATTCCAAATCAACCAGCTATCAAAGGCAAGTTTGCCACTTGTCAACACACAAGCCACAAATTAACAAGCACTCACAAATGACATATAACATGGGTTAGCACCAATACAAATCAAAGCTAGATATATAAGTGCCCATCTCCAAGTATTTCAACCTCAAGTACCTATCAACATATAACCACGGGTTAGCAAGCACCTGCCAGTGCTCAAACCAAGTGCCAAAGTAAAATAGGTGCCAAAAATAGGGTAGAATCCCGCGAGGAGGGGAAAATCTCTATATTTTATTATGCCATGAAATGTTGAGCAAGTGGAGAGATAAGTCTTGAGGCTATTGAAAATTCATACACATGTGCCACAAGCAGAGGACCAATGGCTTCAACAACTTCTATTGCCAAACGTTATGCAATCCTAACCTTTTTGGTGGCCCTGGCTGCATCCACATCAAAAACAAATCGGAATTCAAATATTTCCTAGAAGATCATTGCCTATTTTAGAAGGCATTAGTTATGATCCTTCAAAACCAGGGTTTCTAACATCTAGAGAAGAGATTAGTACCAATTGACTTCCTCCAACAAGCAAGATCAACATAGTTTGTATCAAACGAGGTTTTAGAAGGAAAATGTATTTATCATTTTGACCTGCTGAGCACTCCATGATTTTCAAAATATAGTTCTAAGGGATTGAACTTATGTTCTATTCATCTCATATAAAAAA
>ML800794.1:104074-118522 GCA_009831015.1 Picea engelmannii
TCAAAGAGTTGGGAAACTATCCAGGAGGGATGAAATGCCATTAAGACCTCATGTAAATTTACAAGTGTTTTATAAATGGGAAATTGACTTTGTAGGTCCAATTAATCCACGAACAAGAAGATCAGTATCAATACATATTATTACAACAACATAATACTTGACCAAATGGGCTGAGGAAACACCAGTAAAGGATTGCATCATAGAGAATATAGTGTGATTTTTATTCAAACAAGTAGTGATAAGTTTTGGATGTCCAAGAATATTAATGAGTGATCAAGGGACTCACTTTATTAATAGTACAATTGAGGCAATGATTGAATAGTTTAAGATACATCATCAGAAGATCACTCCTTATCACCCTCAAGCTAATGGAATAGCGGAATCCTTTAACAAGATTTTGGAGAATACCTTGACAAAGATTTGTAATGTGAAAATAAATGATTGGAACTTGAAGATACCGATAGTATTATGGGCTAACAGGACTACATGCAAAAAGCTAACAGGGCAGACACCCTTTAGGTTGGTGTATGGACATGATGTGGTAGTTCCCTTAGATTATTTGATACCAAGTTTGTGCATTGCAACAATTACAAATATGACAGAAAGGGGAGCAACGCAGGAAAGATTGGCTGAACTTATGGAATTGGAAGAGGACAGAACCATAGCAAGTTTCCATTAGGAGTTCCATAAAGTGAAGGATAAGGCATGGCATCACAAATATATCAAGAAAAAGCATTTTAAGGAAGGATATCTGGTTCTCCTTTATGAGTGTA
Organism: Picea engelmannii; assembly: GCA_009831015.1. Taxonomy (NCBI): domain Eukaryota; kingdom Viridiplantae; phylum Streptophyta; class Pinopsida; order Pinales; family Pinaceae; genus Picea; species Picea engelmannii. The sequence continues at coordinate 104,848 of ML800794.1, forward strand.
AGTATTTTCATCACCCAGGGAAGCTTAGAATGCATTGGCTAGGGCCATATCAGATAAAGTTTGTCATAGATGAAGGTGTTGTACAACTGAAAGACTTAGAAGGAAAGGAAGTTAAAGTACCGGTGAATGGTAGTCGATTGAAACTATATAGGGACAGTTGACTCACTAACCCTCATTAGTTGTAGTGTAGCAAGTAGACTTGTACATATTGTAAATAGTAGGAGTTAAAAGAAGAAAAAGGAAGACAAAACTAGAAAAATGAAGGAAAACCCAAAAAGAAGTAGTTAGAGGAATAAGTGATAGACAACTAAGTTGAGAATGACATTGCACAACATACAGAAAGTTAGTTTGACAAGAAGTGTAGATACCGCACATACGACAACTGTGATGGAAGAAAATTCCAGTGCACCCAAGAAAAATGATAGTGGAAAGCACTACGCACCAGAAAAATGAAATAGTCAGGAAACGAAAAAAACAGTCACTGAAAATAGGAAGGCATGAGATGAACATTTATGATAGTGGAGAAAGCATGCCTGGAAATATTTGGAACATTTATGAAAGTTAATGGAGACAGCTCGAAAATATTTGGAGCATTTATGATAGCACTTTATAAGTCAAATTAGGGTTCGTTAAGACACATTGTGAATTTGAGAAAATGTAGAGATAAACACCAAGAAGTGAAGAACATACAAGTGATTTAGCAAGAGGACATTGAGATTTCAGGCAATTTTGCACGATGGAGCCACCTAAATTTGGAGCACCGAGCCATATGTCAAGGAATACACGCAGTGCTACAAGGCCATGACAAGAGCTAGTAGTATAAGAAGAAAACCCTACAAAGATAGAGGGAGTGGTGGATGCCATTCCTTCCCTAGAACTGGTGATCCCTACACTAGTCGAGGATCAAACAGAATAGATGCATATTGACCCACCAAGCACAACAGTACAGCCAAACCTGACCCAGGAAATAATTCAACCCATAGGAGAAGTAGATGAGGAAAGGACTGAGTCTGACGAGCCAAGGACTAAAACTGGAATAGAGTAAGTACAATAGGAACAAACACCAATAACATATACCACTGTGCAATAGGATTTTGGTGGAGAGGAAGAGGAGGAAGATAAAACATATTAGGAAGGAAGGCCCTTCTGTGTGCTAGGAAGGGGGAAGGGAAAAAAGCAGGTCCAAAGATCCCCATGCAAGAAATAAGAAGTAACCATTGTGTTACCATGCATACCAACAAGCGTAAACATTTTCATAGACTTACTTGGATGCGTAGACAAACTTCATTATTCAGAACATGATGTCAGGGATATAGATAAATTCCCATAGTTTTCAGAGAAGATATACATAGAAACCAGAGGGGTCATCATGACAGGAGTACCCATAATGGAACCAAAAAAATGGATACAAAGGCTATACAACATAGGAATCATGAACCTGTTGGAGATCCCACACTTTGGTAAGGGAAAGGATGTAAAAAATTGCGTCAAGAAGTTACTAGAAGTCATGCAAGGAGGTATTTTGTGGTTGGACACACAAGTTTCCATAAACGTTGATCTACTCGCAAAGATAACAGGTATGCCCACCAATGGTGAGCCACCTTCGTAGTACCTACATGACAATAACAAGGAGAAATCCTTGGCAGAAGAGGTGAAGTAGACCTACATGAAAGAGAGAGGATCCAGAGGGATCATCATAAACAAGATCAATGAACCAACAAAAAGTATAACAACCAAATTGATGTCTTGTAAACTACTCAGGAAGTGTCTCAAGGAGGAAGTACTAGAAGGTGTAATAGCAGTAGCCGCATAGTGCGCAAAGAGAATTGTATTAAGTTGGAGCCCATATTTTCTTAACTTATTTTTGGAATATTGCAAGGGTACACAGGATGTAGGAACGAAGTTCCATTACTCTTGGATCATGATATTTATTGCACTAGTGGGTTGGAAGAACCCCAAATACAATATGTTATGTCAGAGAACTGGAAGGTACCGTTCAACATAGTACGAATCATTATGGCACACAAATGTTGCAAAAGATAGGCATGCAAATACCAGCATATTCAAGACATACTTCGAAGAAATACAAGAAAAGGTGGTGGAAACTTGGAGGATCCCACCAGAGGTGGTGGAAACTTGGAGGATCCCACCAGAGGTGGTGGAGGAGAAAAAAATGATAGAAAAATCTAAGGCATCACAACATAATATGTGGATCTAGGACAAAAGGGATCTAGAGAAGGAGTGTTTGCAGATGAGATACTACATCACAATAGAAGAATTCCAATGGGAGATGAAAGACTAGCAAGAAGAATGGAAGATTCCAATCAAGCATCCAACAAAGGACAAGCAACCAACAAAGGACAAGAAACAAGCAAAGGAAAAACAACTAGTAGAAGATATCTCATCATGGATGAAAAGTACCCCATCAACAAATACAAGAGAAACAACAGGGTGCATAAAGCCAATAGTGGGGAACGCAACAACAAAGAAAAATAATATCCCCAAGTTGGTCACACACCAGAAGGACCATCCAGCTACCACTAATGGAGCAACACAAAAGAAGGATAGAATCCCTCTGTAGGAGGGATAGGAAAGAGGGGACATACTAGATACCCCAGGAACAATAGATCCAACAAAGTGAATTGCACGGAAGAGAATGGTTGTATAGACAGGTGGATCACACAAGAAAATGAAAGCGCATAAGGAAGTCCCATAATATAGCACAACATAGGATGATGCAGAACTAGTCACAGAGAGAGTACAAGACTGTTCTACAGAAAAATATGAGGAGGTCGAAAAAAAAAAGAGAAAGGATAATGAAATAAATGACAGAGGTCAAGAAGGTATTAGAGAAGATATGGGTTACCAAGGCAAAGGATGAAGACACAACACAGTAGCAAACAATGCAGAATGAGGAAACAACAATACAAATAACAACATTGGATAGTAAGAATTTTAACTTGACTAAATATATGTTGTGAATAAATGAGGAATTAGTACAGACACAACTCAAGGATGTTGAACAAATAGAGTTGGTATTAGCGAGGATACCAACAAAATAATTATAGAAATTGTAGATGAGTGTAGTGCAAGAGGTTCAATCTAGGGTGAGGAAGGATGACATAGACCTATATATAACCAAGGAAGCTAAGGAAGTGTTGGAGACAGTTATTACAGAAGTGAGACTTGAACTAGAGGAACAAAAATGCTTCCCAGATAGATTAGAGAAAATACTTTACTAGAGGATAGTGAAAATATGGACAAGCCTAGGAGAATATGAGAGGATCCAGAAGCTGGAGAAGAGAGAAGAAAATATGAATGTTGCAGTTCAGGAACTAAAGTAGAGGAAGAAGACAATGGGCATATCCCAGATACGGAGGGCTGCATAGTAGATGAAAAACCTGGAAGCATAAGTAAATACAATCTAGGAGGAGTGGCAGATCAGACATGCTCAGTTGGATCCCCTACAAGAACAAGCAGAACATATGATAATAGTGTTGGAAACAGAGAAAGCTAGCATGGAACAGGTGCATTCAGAGAGCATACAAGTTCTTAAGGAGAACTTCACAGTGAAGGTCATGGAGACCTTTTGTTACATAGTATTTTCATCACCCTAGTGACCACTGATGATATGTGTGTCGCCAGTTATAAGAAATATCATTTTCCTATTCCCTGAAGGATATTGAAGAAATACGACTTTCCATGAGAGGTGAAATTACCTTTTCCTTATTGAAAAAACCTATCAAGAGAGATCATCGCACCTTGCCAGTGTCAAGGGTGCAAAAATTCCAGATCGTCACATGTTGCACCATAGTGGCCAGCGACATCATCGCAGGTTTCTCATGTTTAGGGTGTGACAATGTTTAGACGAAGGAAAAGAAGAATTTCTTGAAGGTTATAGAATGGAATCTTCGAAAGGATGAAGTGGCCTCCAATCGGTTTGGATCTCACCTACTTCTATGATTTAGTGGGATCATCCTAACCCATTCATCCCTTCCCCTTCACTCTATATAAGAAGGGATCTCTCATGAGAAAGGCTAGGCTCGCTTATGCATGAAGAATTCTGCTGAAGATTGTGCTTGTGATAGCTTTTCTTTATCTTTCCAAGTTAGATTGTGAATACTCTTCATCAAAAGAATTGGAGCAAAGGTGTGTGTGTTGAGGAAAACGGCCATTGGAAGGGACCTTGCAACATCAAGGAATAGGTTGTATTCTCCACTTTAATCAATATAATATAGTAATACATTTATTCCCTATAAAAGTGTCTCCATTTTTATTGCATAACTCCTTGATCTTATGCATAGATTTCATTGGAATATATATATTTGTCCCTCTCTCTTTGTTGGCTTTTGCTTCTTAACAGGTTTAACATCCCACAAACTTAAAGATAGAGCAAGGAAAACACTAACAAAGATCAAACGACGTTTAAACGATATTTCATTTATCCCTCTTTGAACTAGTTTACATTACAATGAAATCTAAGGAGAATCTTGTATCCTGCTATGTTTTGTTCTAATTTCTCGTTGAAGTTGGGAAAATTAGTTTGTGTCAGCACTTACTTATTTGTCCAGTAACAAAATTGGCGACCATACTGGGGACCTTCCCCTTTTGGTATTTTCTTATGTTTTGCTTTTGGCTTGCCTTTTTATTTTATTTTTCATTCTCTGAGTCATTGGGTGATCCATGTTGACTCTTAGGTCCTGAAAGTTCATTGAAAAACCCTATCCTCTTTTTACGTTTTCTCAATTTTCAGTCATTGTCACACCTTTTTGTAAAAACTAGTGCGACGATTCCAGAAGAAATTTTTTGAGTGACAACCAGTCTTTCTCTTTACCCATATTTTTTATCATTTCTTGGAGTGAATGTTTGGTCCTATTGAACGATTATTCATAGCTTGCTTTGCAATTTTTAACTGATCTTGATCATTTCTCAAGATTTGAGAGTCTTTTTCATAAGATTCAAAGTTCTATCTTTCCCTTATTACTGCAAGGGTATAATCTCTGGGTTTCATCCTTGAGTTCTTGTCAGTCAAGTGGTTAATGATTTTTTCCGAGTTTTTGATTGTTGTTGATTAGGAAATGAGTTTTGATTTCATTAAACGAATAATTTTTCTTTCTTTTATATGTTTGGTCGTATGATGAGTCAAGTTTGGGGAATTGCATTGTGAGTGCATTCATTTTCTTGTACAACTTTTTCTTTTTCCTTGATTCATATATTTGTTTTTATTGAAAAGAAAAAAAATTGAAAATTACCTTTCTATTTGTAGTGTTTACAAGAAACTTTTTGCATTCTAGCTTTTGTTTAAAAGAAAAAATTGGAAAATTTGATAGCTTTGATTGTTTGGCATAGAGATTGTGCAAAGTTTCAAGGAATTGTATTTTGCAACTTGTTGTAGTCTGGAAAAAAGAAAACCTTCTCTCTTATGTAATTAGAGTTCATCGAAAAAAAATATTGCATTTCATCTCTCTTTGCATATTTTTGAGTCAAGTTCAAGTACTTCATCAGTTTCATCTCCTCTTCCCTTTTTGAGTTAAAGAACAACCATCAAAATTAAGTGTAATTTTGAAATTTATCTAGTAACATTTATTTTCCAGAACTCTTGTATACCAAAATTAGCTAGGGATAGCGTTTTGGAATAGGTTCTAAGGAATACTCTCCAAAGCATCAAAACAAACAATAACATCTTGTGATAGGGAGAGTTAAATCCACTTTATACATTTTTTTCCTGGGAAGCCCTTTTAACACAATGGTCAATCATGAGGTCTCATTAAGGCCAATAGAGTTGTACTCACCCTGATTTGTTTGTATTAGTGTAGTGAATGCATGTATTATTGGGGGGAACTTGAGAAGAAAATCCCATGCAGACCTTCTTGAGGAGATTTCGGGCTTAGATACCCTGCCCTTGCGCGTATGTCAGACTATCGACTGCTTCCCCAAGAATCATTGTTGTAATTGGTAACCTTAGTATCCTACATATTTAGGGTCTTTACACGAGGTGACTATAGAGGGGAAGTTATTCACGGTACCTAGAATCGACGTTGGCTAAACTCACTAGGGCTCCTTGGAGGGTATACCCATGATTATGTGTGGGATCTTGCACTAGGGTGTAAGTCTGTTAAGCAGGTCATCAATGTAACTTTTCCACCCACTTTATCCTATCCCCTTCTTGTCTTAATCTCATGACGTTGGATTTCATCACCAACTAGTGATTTCGAAATAAGAATGTTTTTGTCTTCTTGTTATCTAGATTTTATTAATGAAGAGTTGTTTGTTTTCTCTAGTTGGCCATAGATCTTTTTTACTCTTTATTGAGTGTGGCCAAAATTGGCCCTCGCAATTCACATAGGATGCAATGATTTCCTCCAGAAGAACTGGAAGAATATGCCCCATTGCTTCCTAATTCACCAAAGGGTCCTTCTCAATGACGTATCCTCTGAGATTGGGAGTTCTACTCTGTTGGTTGAATCATCACTCCCCGTAAATTCATTATTGAATGTTATTCAAGACCTTGTTTTACTCCGAATAAAATCTTCAGAAGATGTTTCTGAAGAATATACTAGAATACCTTTGGGACCTTTCATAGAGTCTGATGTGGATGAACCACCATTTCATAGTGAATCATTTAGAACCCCAGTTCAAACTTATGGAATTTTTAATCCCATTCCAGTCCCAGTCCATTCTTTCTGGAGGAATTCCTTGAGACATGATATTTTTGATAAACTAGGTATGAGTCTACACGATCCTACGTCACCACACATACCTGTTACTTCTACTGCTTATACAGTCCCTTTAAATCATTTTACTGGCACGAAAAGTAATATTGTTATGGTTTTAGAACTATTGTTGGTTGGTACACATACAATTCTTCCTCTCCACTTCACTAGCTCTATCACAGTTCCACAAGTTGTACCTTTTTCTACCAGAAGTTTAGTAACAATTCAAGCTCCTATTGGAACACCACTTTCGCTTATATCAAATCCATCACTTCCACCTGGGTGTAATACTCTTAGTAGTTCTATTACTAATCCTACCTAGGGTCCATCTGAAGGACCTAGTCTTTTTGTTCCACCTGGGTATAGTGCTACTAGTGGTTTTATTCCCACTCCTACCCAGGTTTTATCTGGAGGGCTTAGTATCCCTCCACCACTTGGAGGATCTAATCGTCCTGGCCCAAGTAGCTCTAATTTTCTTGGAGTCACAAGTCATTCTATTACTTTTGGTTTTCAACTTCCTGTTGGAGGACACTCATCTGGAGATCCACCCCAAGTTGGATGTCAACCTCAAGTTGGGGGACAACCCCATGTTGGGTCACACAACCCAGTTCACAGGAAACATACGCCTAGATTACAAATCCAACCTTGGAAGTTTCCTTTCCAAGGAAATCAACAACTTCCTGGTGGGAAAACACTTCAAACCAATTCTTATCCCAGGTATCCCTTTCCAGGCACCCTCTTACCTCGGGAAGCCCTTTCTAGGCACCGTAAACCCTACCTGAGGTCAAGCCTTTCAATCCATTGCACCTTTCCAAGGTGGCATGGGAAACCAACATACTAATGTTGGCTATTTGACTCAAAATACTCTTCAACCGAATTTGACAGGACCCTCTAACTCTTTGCAAACCACTTATGGTCCAACTAGCATACCTACGGGATTGCCTCCCCAAAATTTCTAGTTTCCTCGGGTAAACAAACAATTTCCATTTCTAGCTACTTTGGATTTGTCAGATTTATCTAGAATTTTGAATGATCCTATATTACATTCTGCTTATTGGCTGTTTATACCTTCCAAATTACCATCAAACATTCCCAAGTTTGATGGTCGGTTGAGAGAAGACCCAAATAATCATGTCATGACATTTCATCTTTGGTGCTCTTCCCACTCCTTGATGTATGAATCCATCCGACTACGTCTTTTCCAATGAAATCTTACAAGTTCGGCTGCCAAATGGTACATCAAATTTCTGAGAGGTTTCTTCAATGATTTCAATACCTTAGCCATAGATTTCTTGACACATTACCAATTGTCGATACGGTATGATACATGAACGGAAAATTTAAGTTCATTTAAACAATCCTATTCTACTCACATTTCAGATCATATTCATGAGTGGAGGAGGAGATGACGATTAATAAAAGTTCCTCTTCCTGATCAATTATTGGCTGAGTGGTTCACCAAATCACTCATCTTTCCTATAGCTCCTGATGTCACCATGGGGGGTGTCATCACTGGCTAATAGGCAATCAATCGTGCTCAATATTTGGATCTTGTTTATTCTCAAATGGGCACATTATATGACTTGATCCCTGATGCTCCTCACCCATCTACAAATCCAACCCCAAATGCTTCCAGTAACATCTCATGTTTCTAATGGTGTGATTGGCACTTTTCAAGTTGAGACTCAGTTAAAACAAGTTAGTCATTCCAATCCCAAACCTACTATCACTAGTGCACAAAATGCTACTCCTCCTGCTCCCTCTCCCAGTAAAACCTTTGAGGTAAGTATGGTACAGTCTACGACTACCGATAAGTCTCAAAATAAGAAGAAAGGGAAGGGTAAGAATAAAGAGGATGAAACTAATAATCAATCACCAGATAAACCAAAAACTCAACATGCTAATGACAAAGAAAAGAGAAAACCTTGTTATCATTTCCTTATTTGTGGCAAGGAGCATTATATGAAATATTGTCTGAGACATGCAAAAGTTACTCGATTCCTCAAAGGAACCGGGACTCCCCCTATGCCTTCCATTTTGTCACAACCTTTTCCTTCTTAAAAAAAGGCCCAACTGGTCATTCATGACCAACCTTCTCCCTCTACCAACTCTTATTTTCTTATGTGTATTGGTGACTCCAAGAAAAATGAAGTTGCAGTCGCTACTCGAACCAAAGATTATTCTCCTTCTAAAGAGAAAGTTGATGATCAACCTCCTCCATCGACTCTGCCTCCCAATGGTCCTCTTCATATCGAATGAACTAGTCCTGATACAGTCATCCATACACCTCCTAAGGGCATCATTCGTAAGTTGTGATTTAATCCACTTGCACATGAAACTCAAAACTACACTATTGTATAATATCTTGCACAAACACCTTCTACGATGTCGGCTCTCGAAGTCCTTCAAAGTTGTCCTACTCAACAAAAGGCATTGTTAAAGTCTATTTGTGGAATTGATCCTATTGATACGAATTTGATAGTATTTGACTTGGAAGATAACATACCAAGACTCCCTCATCAATTAACTTCTCAAATAAAAATAATTGTGGAAACAAAGAATATTTTCTGAACAATTTTTGATGAAAGGGCTTCGACTTGCATCATGTCCGTCACCTGATGGAAATCAATTGCCTTTCCTACCCTTACTGATTCACATAACACGTTAAATATTTTAATGGTACCGGGTTTAAACCTTACAGTGTACTTCCTACATTATCTATTGCGTTGGAAGGGAAATCAATTATTATTAAGGTTGAGGTATTTGATGCACCTCTCGATTAAAACCTGTTACTTGGTTGTAGTTGGATTGATGCTATGTGCTAAATTGTCTCTACTCTTTTCTATGTGATACGTTTCCCTCACCATGGTAAAGTTGTTACATTTGATCAACTCGCCTTTTTTAGCTCTGATTCACACACTAGTAATGTTCTTTTCATAGAAAAAACACCTCTCGGTTACGAGAATGTCAGTGTGGTTATTTTGAAAGATTCATCGTTAATGGGCACTTTTCCCATTCCACCACCCGATGTTCCACCTCCTCTTGTCGCTTCTATTAACATGATTTCGACCAGTGTTGGGGAAATTCCTGAGTCCTATGACCCTTAGATAGTACCTAGCTTGGAAGAATGTCTTTGTTATGGTGACCAAATTCCACTAAGTCTGTTTGAATTGACTTATCAAGATATTCAATTGACATCTCCTTCTTCTCACTCTCCTTTTGATACGTCTCCTGATCCATTTCACATGATATTTCAAGCTGGTGAAACAATCATGGCAATTATGTTGGTGGAATACACACCATGGGATGATGGACATCATCGTTCTATTCTCTTCCTTGAACTTGAGACTATCGAGAGTTACCGACGGATTTTGAATCCATCCACAGTTATTAATTTCCCCCAGTTTCTGAACCAACATGTGATGTTTTGTATTAAGGGAACTTGGGAAATATTTCACCCACTATCCCTCTAGATATTTCGATTAAGCCTGGAATTGTGGAAAATGTTCACATAGGTGACACATGTTCTCCCGATGAGATCCAAACTTACAAGGCCCTTTTCCAAGAATTTTGTGATGTATTTGCATGGAGTTACAAAGAGATGCTTGGAATTGATCCAGATATTGTTGTACATGAAATTAAGACATACCCTGATGCTAAACCCATTCGACAACGAATTCGCTCAGTTCATCCACAAAAATCCACTACAATCAAACTTGAAGTTGAGAAACTTCTTAAAGATGGTTTTTTCAACCCTATAACATTGACTGATTGGGTATCCAATCTGGTTCCGGTCACGAAGAAACAAGGAACGATCTGTGTTTGTGTTGATTATAGGGATATTAACAAGGCTTGTCCTAAAGATAATTATCCTACCTCTTTCATCGACCAGATCATCGATGATTGTGATGGAAGTGAAATATTCTCTCTAATGGATGGATTTTCCGACTATAATCAAATCAATATTTTACCCCAGGATCAACATAAAACCATGTTTTTTTTTCCTTGGGGTACATTTGCATACCGTAAAATCCATTTTGGTCTCAATAATGTTGGTGCGTCTTTTCAACGAGCTATGTCTTATGAATTTCACGCTATCAAGCATATTGTACAACCTTATATTGATGATTTATTGATGCATTCTATGCATCATCAAGATCACCTGACACACATACAGGCCATTTTCCTCCGATGTGGATATTACCATATACGGTTGAATCCACATAAATGTGTTTTTTGTGTGGAGTATGGACAACTTCTAGGATTTATTTTTCCCATGCACGAGATTCGGGTGGATCCGTTGAAGGTTGAATCCATCATCAATTTCCCTCCTCCTTCTACCTTATGCCAACTCCAAAGTTTGCAAGGGAAGGAAAACTTTCTACGACGATTCATTCCTATCTATGTTGAACTAATTAAAGTTTTCACTTGACTTCTTAAGAAGGGTCAGGAGTTTTTGTGGGACGACACTGCCAAAAAAGCATTTGGTGATTTGAAACTTGCATTAACCCACACACCACTATTATTTCCCAACGATTATAGTCGATATTATTTCTTATATTTGGTTGCTTAAAATTATACCATCACCATGGTTTTTGTCCAAGAGGATGATTTGCATGATGAACATTTCATTTACTGTTTAAGTCATAGTCTTATAACCACCAGAATAAAATACATGCATGTGGAGAAATTGGCCTTGGCAGATGTTCAAGCTGTCCAACGTTTTTGTCACTATACATTATTGTGTAAAACCACGAGTATTTATTGTTGCAACCATATGAAACATATTCTTACACGACAATTTCTAGGGGGAAATTAATCCAAATGGATTGTGATTCTGCAGGAGTTTCATTTGGAGTTTGAGAAAGCCAAGTCAAAGAAATCTTTTCTTTTTTTTGAGTTGATATGTGACCTTCCCTCTGTTGATACAGAAAATGTGGTGGAATATTATTTTCCTGATGAATCTCTCTTTTTGATTAGTTCAAACAACATCTGGTATGGAAACATTATCATTTATCTCCAAACAAAAACTTTCCAGCCTGATATATCTCATGTAGATCATCGTCGTATTAGGTATCAATCCTGTCAACATATTATTCTTGGTGATACCCTTTATCATTGTGGTATTGACTTTGTGTTTTGATGATGTTTGAAATATGATGAAGTTGAGAAAGCACTAAATGACTGTTGGATTACTGAGAGGGGGGGTGAATCAGTAATGGAGCAATTTAATCCTTTTTCACCATAAAATACAAGTGTTATATCAATGTAGAATGATCATCCAATAGTTACAGAGTAAATAAACAATGAACAAGTGAGAAATCACACACATACACAGTACACCAGTGTTTTACGTGGAAACCCAAAGCGGGAGAAAACCACAGATTGATTTTTCTTATATGTATTTAAGAATTACATTCATTGGAAGCACCAACTTCCTTTATTTTCCATATGCAATTGGAAAGAGGATCCAACCCCTAGTTTCTCAGGCTACAACCTGAAGGAACATCCGAATCCTTAATTCTCTGGCTACAACCAGAAGGAGGCTACGACCCCCTAGATTCTCAGGTTACAACCTGAGGGAAGCTCCAACTACCCAATTCTATAGCTACAACCAGAAGGAAGCTACAACCCCCTATGTTCTCTAGCTACAACCACCTTTACTTTCCCCATCCAACCGATCTAATGTAGAAGTAGAATGATGGAACCACTGTCACACTATCACTGTGAGATATATTGTTTTAAACCTGTACCAATCAACCTGTAATCAACATGTAACAACCTGTACCAATAACCTGTTTCAACATGTACCATACATCAACCTCTACCTCAACATGTACCATAAAACAATGCATCAACCATGCACCAAACCTGTACAAATAACCTATAATTAACCTATACGATAAACAAGTGCATAAACCATGAAGAAACATGTACCTCAACCTGTACCATCAACGAGTGCATCTACCATGAACCAAATATGTATCAATCATGCATCAAATACACATAAAATATCACTCATCAGGATGTACCAACATCATCAACTATACACCTCATGTATGTGCCAACTCATCACTACTTGTCTCAACCATGTACCCAACATGTACCTCAACCAATATCCCTCGTCAATTTCATCATCCAAATTTGATCTGATCACATATACCTCAAACACTATACCACAAGTTTGTACCTCAAACCATGTGCTAGAACCTCACTATTATACAATCTCTATCTGTTCCAATAAATTCAGCAACATACCTCAAGCAAAATCCCTCAAACATGAACCAATATTAAACTTTAGTAGATCCGCCTCAGATAAACTCTATAGCAAGCCATAAACTCCCAATAGGGCATCCAACATATTTACAAGGCATACCCTCAACTTTATTCATAAATTCAACACTACACAAATGAGAACCATACCTTTTTTTATTCTTGTAGCATTTTGTTGCGTGGGTTTTCCTGCTGCAATTTTTCTACCACACTTTTTCTTCTTCATTTTTTCTACCACACTTTTCCCGTTGCACTTTTCCTGCTACGATTTGTTTTCTGCACTTTTCCCGCCGCACTTTTTCTTCCGCAGTTTTCCTGCCACAGTTTTTTTGTGGCACTTTTCCAGCCGCACTTTTTTTTCCGCACTTTTTCTGCCACACTTTTCCTGCTGCAATTTTTCTGCCGCACTTTTCCTGCCACACTTTTTCTACTGCACTTTTCTTGTCGCACTTTTTCTGCTACAAATTTTCTCTATCAATAATACCTGCCCAAATAACATTTCATAAAAATAGATTTTCAATTATATTCAAGTGTGTTTTTAATGAGAGAACCTTGCCTCTTATTTATACTTTTATGTAGCTTCCTCAAGGGGTTTCCTTCTAACCATCTTAACCCACTTTCCTTATTTTAGGGTTAACCCACTTATAACCACTTGTCCACTTAACTTAACCACTTTCCATAATTAGTAA
>ML800794.1:125444-136874 GCA_009831015.1 Picea engelmannii
AAAGGTATATTTCCATCCGGGGTTGCTCCCCCTAACTGAAATATCCTTGGGGATACTCCCCTTGACTGAACTCTTCCTGAAATTGATCTCCCGACCTGAATTGTCCTCTTTATGGTGCTTCCTCGTGTAAATCTAAGACATATAAGATAAGACTTCAAAAGCATTCATTTTGGAGTAGAAATTACTCTGAGTCTCTGACAAAGAAACTCAAAGGCTTCCCATGGAATCCATTTTGTAAATATGTATGCCACTTGTTCTTTTTTTCTCACATATTCAACTCTGATGTTCTTCTCTGCAACCTTTTCCCATAGAAAGTGATACTTGATTGGAATGTGCTTCCTCTTAGAGTGCATCATCGGGCTCATTGAGATACTGATGGCACTTGTATTATCACAATAGATTGCAATGGGCTCATCATACTCAACCTATATATTTGTCATAGTTTGTTTCATCCATAGAACCTGAGTACAACATCCTGCTGCTACAATATACTTTGCTTCGGTTGTAGATTAAGATATTGATGATTTTTTTTGCTTAGCCAAGATACTAAACACTCACCCAAATAGAACGTTTCTCCACTGGTGCTTCATCGATCATCAATGCAACCTGCCCAATCTGCATCTATGTAGGTAATAAGTGATAGATCCATTCCTTTTGGATACCATAATCCAAACTCTTCTATTCCTTTGAGATATCTGAAAATCATTTTCACTGCTAAGACATGTGATTCCTTTGGTGTTTCTTTAAATCATGCCACCTATCCAAATGCCTGCATTACATCTAGTATGGATGATGTCACATATAGTAAGCTATTGATCATTGACCTATATTTCCTCTGGTCTATAGAATTTGAATCATCATCTTTGCTCAACTTGCAATTGGTTTGCATAGGAGTGGTAACTGGTTTTCAATCTGCCAATCTGAACCTCGTTATCCTTTCTATGATATACTTAGTTTGAGAAATAAAAATTCCTTGGTTTCTTTGACATATCTAAAGACCCAGAAAGAAGGATAGTTCTCTGAGTAATGACATTTCAAATTCATTATGAATACCCTTTCCAAATTTCTAGCTTAACCTGTCATCATTGCTTCCAAAAATAATATTATCAACATAAAATTCAATTAATAAAATACTATATTGAGTTACCTTGATGTAGAGGTTGTTGTCTTCACTTCCTTTTCTGAACCCTGCCTACTGTAAATATTTATCCAGTCTAGAGTACCATGCTCTAGGAGCCTATTTTAGACCATACAAGGCCTTCTTCAATTTTCGCATGTAATCTGTGTTCTCTGACAACTAAAATCCTTCTGGTTGTTCAGTGTATACTTCTTCTTCACCTTTTGATTCTTCTTCGTAAAGTTGTTCTTTTGATTCATTTTCTTCTTCCTTTAATTCTTGTCCATATGTTTCATCAATTGTTACATTGATGCTTTCCACAATTTTGTTCAACCTCATATTGTAACACTTGTATGCTTTCCTTGTACTTGAGTAACCAACAAGTATTCCTTTGTCCACACAAGAGTCAAACTTTCCCATTCTTCCATCTTCTCTTTTGATGTAGCATTTGCTTCCAGATACTCTAAAGTTCTTCACATTTTCTAGTCTTCCTTTCCATAGCTCATAGGAAGTTTTTTCATTGTTTTTCTTGAGCATTACTCTATTTTGAATGTGAACCGTTGTATGCAATGCATGTGTCCATAAAATATCTGTCAATTTTGAATCCATTAGTATTGTTCAAGACTTTTCCTGTGTAATTATCATCCATTATGATAATGTTCCTTTGTCTCTGAACCACTCTCTGAACCAATCTATGAATCCATGCTCTCGTCCACTATCATATATCTTTCCAAACCTGGTAAGTGTTCTTATGAATCCATCTCTATCCATACTGTCCAAGACTCTGCTACACACTATCCATAATTTTGACCCATTTATCACTATACTATCATGAAGTATTCACTACTACAACTAATTGTACTTCTGCTAATTGACTGCTCTAGATCTATCTATTCAAACTCTGCAAGCTTCTCTAAGGATGGTTCTTTGTTCTGTCACAACTATTGTATAGAATTTCCCTGTCTAATATTCATGTTACCTGGGATTATCTAAGCCATATGGCTCATAAAAATTCCTTCTCTGATGTGTATTCATCATCATATTCATTGGTAGGTTCATCATCTCTCTGAGCTCTTACTTCTTTCTTTCTGTCCATGGATTTATATTTCACTACAATGCCCGAAGTACAATCTTTTGAACATGTTCCTTATTTACATGTCCTTCTTTTCTTTCATTTGTTTTCCAAACCTTTTTGTATATGAAATCTTTCTTTTTCTCTGTAGAATTTTCTTCATCTCGTTTTATTGCAAATATTGCGATCTCTGGGACTTGGTCTTTGTTCACCTGTTCTTCATTTTTTCTTATCCATACTTTCTTACATCTGATATCATTGTTCTCTTTCATGGAATTATCGATCATGCTTCTACAATCACTAGCTATGTGTCCATAGTTATGAAATTTTTAACATTCAATGTTATGTGGGGCCACATACGAATTTATTTCTTGAACATTTATTTTGTAATCCCTGCAATCTGCAACCTTATGTCCAAAGATAGTACAATAAAAACAATGACCATAAAACAAATTTTCATACCTGGGAGTGAATGGTCTTCTTTGTGGCGTAGTCCTTCTGAATTTTTTCCTTGACTGATCATGATCATGATTGAAGCTTCTTTGTGGCTTGAACATGGATGGTCTTCTTGAAGATGTATCTTCAATATTTTTCGTAGATTTTGGTTGACCATGATTCCTTTCTTTGAGAACTTCTGCATAACTCTTTCTATTTTCTTCATTGTTCTTTTCTAGCAACCTAGAGTGATTCTCTTCATTATCTACAATTGATGTGGATGTTTCTGTCTCTTCAACATTCTTGTTGAGCTTGACAATTTTAATTCTCAATGTGACAACTTCTTCTTCAAGATTCTCAACCTCTTCTTCTTTCTTCATTATCTGAGACTTCATGACTTCTTCTGTTCTTTTCGCTTCTTCAAGCTGAGTTTTTAATGTGATTATTTATTATTCAAGTCCTTTCTCTTCTTGACCAAACTTTGCCTCGAGTTGGTTTAGATCGTTAGTTCTTTCCTTAAGATGATCTGTCAATATCTTATCTCTCATTTCTGCTTCTTCCTTCTGTTCTTCTATGTTGTCTTCCAAATACTTATTTTGATATTCAATATTTTCTTCGATATTTATGTCTTCTTCTAGCTGAGTTCTTAAATTCTCGATGACTTGTTGGGATTCTTAAAAAAATTCTTATCCCAAATTTCTTTGGTTGATGAACATTTACCAACCTTTTCTCTTACCGGATTAGGTAATCCTTCCCAGACAAAATCCATTGCCATTTTTTTATTCTTCTTCAATTCCTTCTTGGCTACAATCTTTTCCCTTTTTGAACTATCATATCCTGTAACAACTGATAGCCAAGTATAATGTCCATGTTTTTGTAAAAATACTTTCATCCTTCTGCTCCACATCTCATAATTTAAACTATTCTGACCATTAAACATTGGTACTCCATTTTCAGAATAATCCATGATCTCCTTCTAGTGGTTAAACTGTTTCTTGAAGGAACCTACTCTGATACCAATTGTTGGATTACTGAGAGCGGGGGTGAATAATTAATAGAGAAATGTAATCCTTTTTCACCATAAAATTCAAGTGTTATATCAATGTAGCATTATCATCCAATAGTTGTAGAGTAAATAAACAATGAACAAGTGAGAAATCACACACATACACAGTACATCGTTGTTTTATGTGGAAACCCAAAGTAGGAGAAAACCACAGAATGGTTTTTCTTATATGTATTTAAGATTTACATTCATTGGAAGAAAAAACTTCCTTTGTTTTCTAGCAGCAACTAGAATGAGGCTCCAACCCCCTAGCTTCTTAGGATACAAACTGAAGGAAGCTCCAAGTCCTCAATTCTCTAGCTACAACCAGAAGGAGGCTATAACCCCCTAGTTTCTCAGGCTACAACCTGAGGGAAGATCCAACTCCCCAATTATCTGGATACAACCAGAAGGATGCTACAACCCCCTATGTTCTCCAGCTACAACCGAAAGGTGTCTACAACCACATGTACTTGCCCTGTCCAACCGCCCTAACATAGAAGTAGAATGATGGAACCACTATCACACTATCACACAGAGATATACTATTGTAAACCTATACCAATCAACCTGTAATCAACCTGTACCAATAAACTATGCCAACATGTACCATACATCATGTTGGACAACTGAGAGGGGGGGGGGTGAATCAATTGTTACCATGCTTAAACAATTATTCTTATTTTAAACTCTTTACAAAGCACTCAATGACAATCACAATGATGCAGGGAGGTAAGAAATAGAATATTCAACATCAATCACACACATGAAATATACAGAGACAGATATTTCCTGAGGAAAACCATAAAGGGAAAAACCTCTTCTTCTTGATATGATAAGTAATCTTTATTTTATATACATTATCATTCTTATGAGAACCAACTGATTGTGAGGCTACCACCTTTGTTTTGCAAGCTGCAACTTGATGAGAGCACCAACTCTATGGTGTCTCTAGCACCCACTAGAAGGAAGCATAACTCCCTGGTTTCTCTAGCACCCACTAGAAGGAAGAACCAACTCCCTAAGTGTTCCAGCACCAACTATATGGAAGAACCAACTTCCAGTCACACATGAAATGACCTGTATAATAGAGAACATTAGTTCTCCCTTGCACCACCCTACCACCCTGGTTTTTCTGGCTGCAACTAGATGGAAGATACAACTCCCTTTGTTCAAGCACCCACTTGAAAATTTGAGGACAACAGTCCTCCTTAGAACCTCCCTACCACCCTGAAATATAAATATTTTCTTTCTTGAATTTATCACAGTGATACAACATTTATCTATGGCTTACCAGTCTCATCACTATTTTGATACACTATTATGCTCTGCCTACATTAGTGTCTCTCTCCTCGCGTTTGCTGCACTTTTTGTTCTTCTCTCAGATTTGCATTTATGTTCCTTTCTTCTTCTACACTTTACGCTCTGTGTCTTCTTTCCATTCTATGCACCACGCCTCTTCTATGCACTTCATCTCTTGCACACAACATGATTCTACCCGCATGAATCACACTCAACAACAACAACCATATCTTCTCTGTTATGTGTATATTTATAATGTTAGGTCCTCTACCAGATCATCCACACAACTCATCATCTTCTTTCATGGCTATACTGAGTCTGTTCGTCATTAGTGGCTTATCCTGAGATTCTTTGCCTTCTCTGGCAGTGTGACTCTTTTTCTTCTTTATCATAGTCGAGCTTATCCTCTCTGTTGTAGTTACAGACTTCGAAAAGTTTCCATTTGTTAATTGTCTCTATGATGAGACTTCATTCCACTAACATTTACCTTGAGACTGTTCATCTCCTCCTGCGATCACCCTGATATTCTTTGAATTACCTAGCAGATGAAATGTCACACACCCACTACAACAACTTAGATTTTTCATCTTTTTCTTTGAGGAACAGAATCCTCGAGACTTCTATGGGGCCTAACGCAGACCCTCTCTTTCCTTATCCTCCTCCAAATGACCACAAGCTAGCCTTAGTGAAAGCGCCTTTCACATCTCATGAGTCAGGAATTAATACTCTTGAATCCCCTTTATCCAAACACCGATACCCAAGATGCTATATGGGTATGGCTCCCTCCTCACTAGTGCCTGCTACATGTAACCGTAGGCTAGGCCAAACACTAGCACCACTCGCAACCTCGCCAGTTGAGGTGTTGAGCTCTTGTGCTCCTCCTTCGCAAATCCCCGAGATGCGAGAGGTCAATGTTGCATGGACTCTTCCAAAGAGACGTGCACATGACACTTGTCAACCCCGCTATACTCTGCTCACGAGCTATGTCGCCACCGCACGTCGCACGAGACCTCAGCTCTCGGCATTTCACGACCTTAGCGATCAAGGTGCAGCTTCTTCAACCTGTGAAACCCTGAGCCATGATAAGTCAATAGTGGGTTGACTCTTTCCCATCGTGACACGTGTCCACCACCAGTTACCCTCTTCCTAGGATAAATACTGGTGCTACTAGCATCTCGTAACTTTTTGAGTTGGAGTGTTGAGCCCTCATGCTCCTCGTTCATGAGTTCCCAAGATACGATAAGTCAACAATGGGTTGACTCCTTCCTAGGTGACATGTGTTCATCACTTGTCACATGTTCCCACCTTTCTCTTGGCGCTTGTTGTTACGCCACCTGTCAACCATGCGGTCCCCAGTTACGGATGGGTCACATGTTTTCATGAGCCCTCGATGCTAAACACTTCGTGACTTCTACAATCGAAAAGAAACTCCCTCAAGCTCCGAACCCTCGATAGGCGATAACCAAGAAAGTTTTGATCCAATGGTTCTCCTGTGCCTTGGATCCAATGGTCACTATCACGTCATGATCTCGTTAATCATGAGTTCATGCAGCCCTACCCTTGACCACTCCAAGTCGCAAGTCAGCGAAATTCTACTCTCCTGCCTATACAAAGGCTAAGATCGACAGTCAATAGGGCTCCGTTATATCCTTGGATCTACGGTCCAGGATCCCATCGCTACATGCGAAGGTTGAAAGGGTCGAGGTGTTAACTCCTGCGCTCCTTCTCTAGATCCATCGGTCTCGACAGATCTGGGGTATTCCCGAAAGGATTCCAACCGTTCGTCTACCAAATTATAGGGTATTCTCTCTTTCTATAATTGGGCTTGCTATCCCTTATGAGCTTGAATCACGAAATTCAACTTCTCCTTCCTGGAACATTATGAGAGTTAAGAAAACAAGACAAATCTCAATTGAGATAATTCATGCCCCAACCTTAATCCTATGTATAGAAATCGATTATGGCATGTAGCATACATAGGCATCCCTTATTTCTAGTCTAACACACTAGGCAATCATTCTACACAGAAATTATTATGGGCATATAAACATAAGCATGTATTCATGATATTCAATTTGAAATACAAGGTATAAAACACCTATCAGATCTACCAGGTGTGATGCAACTACTGAGAGGGGTGCTCGTTTCCACCCAACCATAGGCTTAGTGACTCCAAACGGATTTACCACTAGCCACCCCTGAGCTAGACCACGATGCTTTGAGGTTCAGTCTCCTACTTCCATCTCAACAGAAATCAAGGACGAAGGTTACTCTCCTTCTCCTGATACAGGAAAATAATCCAGGATGAAGGTTACTCTCCTTCTCCTGGTATTTAGAACTCCCTGCATTTCTAGGGTTTATCCAGTCCCTTTTACGATCCCCATTGCGTGCACTTCTCTCTCTCTTACCACATTTCCTCTCTTTCCAAATTCTATCTGCAAGGATGTGTGTGGAGCAAATTCCATCATCTGTGATCAGGTCTGAGGCCTGTTATGGATGGGTGGTTCACCCCCATCCCCTCATTAACTCTTGAGGATCCTCCCCACCTACCAATCTGATGGGAAATCCATTCCAGGATCAAAGAGATGCTTTGGTTTGTGAGAAAGTATAAACCAGTACAATACTAGCTTGGTGGAAGTTAATGCAACCATTCCAGGTCCCTTCCACCACCTCTCATTAGCCATCGTGGTCTCTTTTAGCACATCCCCCTCCCAGTAGTCATGCAACACATAGTCATAACATAATTTACATTCATATACCTTTTATACAAAGTTCCGTCAAGTCAAACATTCACATCTTTGAGTTTGCCATAGTTCTTGGCCAATATGGTTATTTTTACAGACTGAGGGAAATAGGGTGTTACATGAAATCAATCATTTTATGTAGTTACAATCAGTCCATCTCAGCAGTTACAGAGAGAACCTTCACGTGGTCATCCCTTTAGCACCTTTTCTCTTCCTGAGAAAAAATCATAGTGGTCGCTATCTTTTCTTGCAGATCCCCTTCCTTTCATGTGACCATCGGCGGTGACCAAATGCCTATTCAAAAAAGGTTCTTCCCGATTTTTTTCTAGTGAGTGTTGGCTCCATTTCATGATATGACCTTGGACTATGAGCTTCATGCGACCACGTGATTGTGGGCATGTCCATAGGTGGTTTGAGGGAAGCCCAATTTTCACCCCACAATTCACTACGATCCTCCATGCATCCTTTCTCCTAAACCGTGGTTTCAATTGCAGTCGGCTCATGAGAAATTAAGGCCCGAGCATGTTCTAGCCCCGCAATGGGGCACAATCATCAATATCATAATCTTAATGGTGCTCCTAAACAGACGGTTCAGATCTTTCCTCTCAAGTCTATGGACCAGATCTCTCCTTGCTCCATCAATGACTGAGGTTTCCTTCGTGATCCGGGCTCCGAGAGATTCGAATATCAAACCCCAAGGGTGATTTTAGGGGATACATTTCGCTCATGGGCTAATTTTCTATGGTTTTTCCAAAAACGATATTCACTATTTTAAAAATGATTAGCCCAAATTCTATAGAATACAATTATTTTAACTTAAAAATCGCCAAAATTTTATAAAAACTATAGAAAATCCTTAGAAATTTGAATATTTTTACAAAAATATCGCCAAACATTTGTAGTTGGAATGTAAAGGATTAATAAGATTTTCCAAGGTTTCTACATTTTAAAATAAATTTCCATCCTTAAAATCATCCCTATCAAACCCTGTTTTTGCTGACTGGATATCTTCTAGAATGGAAGATCTGTTGACATATGTCCTCTTGAATCGATGGCTATGCCTTATTTCCTTTGTCCACATGCGATCCTTAGTCTCAACGATTAGATGACATGTTTCCCTCCAAACCAATGGATGAGATTGGTTTCTCCTTTCGGGCTTCGGGAGTTTTGATTCTCAAAATCCACTTGCTCCTGGAGCATTTCACCCAGAGTCCATGATCCAATGACATGTTTCCCTCTCAGATCAATGGTCGATATATCCTTCAGGTCTCCAGACTTCATAGATTTCAATTATCAACATCCTCTTTCTTAGAACGCTTTTAGCCGGATTCCACAGATTCATGCCATGTGTCCTCCTGAAATCAATGGTCCTCATTCACTTCAAGACTTCGACCTTCCACAATATCAAATATTTCTCTTTTTTCTTTTCCTAGAGAAGTTTCTCCTGGAGTTCATGATCTGTTGACATATATCCTGCTACATGATCAACGATCGAGAATACACCCAAAGTGATCTTCATATCGGAAGACTCATATCCACTTCAGGTCTTTGGCATTCAGGACTTCAGGTCTTTGGGCAAGTACTAGTGGTAAAACTCTTGAAGAAAATCTCTCATAGTGATGTAACTCTTGCATCACTCAATGACGTGTCACGAGTCGATCATCTTCCACGTGTCACTCGGATTTGTGATTTCCACGTACCTGAAATGATGAATCAACTTGATACTTGTCATTATCTGATTGTGCCATGTGTCCTTGCTGATGTGGTTTGCCACATGTTCTTGAGGATGTGATTTGTTGATGTAATCTACTGACGTAGATCTCCCTGATCTAATGGTCAGTGTCTGATCTCCACATCTGACGGTCCTTTATTCATTTTGGATTTTCGGGCTTCGGTTTTTTCAAATCTCAAACTTTCAGGAGCGTAACCTCCTCACATCTCTATATCGAAAGTGAAAGTTGTTCATTCGATCAGGATCTTGGATTGACAACTTGATCTTTCTACGATGCAAATTTGTTAGCTTATCCTATCCTTCCACTCGAAATTGATCCGACGACTGACGAAACTTCTCATTCCAGAGATTTCAAATCTCAAACTTTCCTATGTGTAAACTCCTTGCATATTTAGACCTGAAATAAACATTGTTCATAGATCATGTTCTCATATCGATGGCTCGATCTTTTTGTATGCTCCTCCTATATAGACTCTGATCCATCTTCCTCTGTCACTCCTCCTCCTAAGCTTATGATTTCTTCCGACTTGGAAGAATGTCTAAGTGTCAAAGGCCTCGAAATTTGATCCTTCTGCGAGTCCTGATGTCTTGGACCTCATCTATGCTTCTGGAAAATGTTATCTCTTCTGATCTTTCTCATCTATGCATAGTGTTCGCTTCTCCTCCTAAGATTACATTTCTTTCCGAGATTTGATCTCTGCACACTTACACTATTCCTCCCGAGCTTTGATTTTCATACTGTTCACTTCTTCTTCTGAACTTATTCTTTGCCTGTTTTCCATCATTGCTACTTTTCTTGCCTGTAAACATATCATCGTCATTGTTATTCTTGTCATCAGTGACAAGCATACTCTTCCTACAAACATGCCAACAATAACCCCTTTAGCATTGATGGTAACCCTAAAAGACTACATTGTTCTACTTAGATCTCCAACTGTAGCATCCAGAACACACCTTTTATCCCCCTTTGACATCAATGTCAAATAAAACATGCTCCCCCTGAGATTTTGTGGTACTTTTTCATAGGTATTAGATATTCAACCAACACAAACTCCCCCTGACATGATGGATTCTCTTATTCGATTCCTACAAAGTATTTGTATCTAACTTAGAGTCTTCTCCTTCTAATTCTTGGACCTGTTCATCTTCATCTTCAGCTGTGTCCTCTGTAGCAGACTCAATATTGCTCACCTCTCTTACTGGGACTCTTTCATCAAACTTTTCTTGTCATAACTGAATGAATCCCACTATCACTCTTCTCTGACTTTCTATTACAAAAACTTCATTTTTATTCCATTATGCCTACAATCCAAGACTTTTATGACCATATTCATTACAAGAAAAAACCATTACAAACACTCTCATACCTTCTTTCCGTTTTTTTTACAAATGAAGGACCTGTGTTAGACTTCTTAGGAGTACTGATTTCTTCCTTGTTGTATCCAAGACTAGATTTTTCATTTGGTGATCTCTGACTATTGAAGATCTCATCCAGGGTCATGAAGCTGTTCAAGAACTTGATTTGGGTGTTTGAGTTCTCAACCTTCACAACTTCTTCTTCCGGCTTATGACACTATTCTTCTTCTACTTCTTATTTTCTTGCATGGGAAGATTCAATATCAACATCATTATGTGTCCTTATTCCTTTAGCCACCACTTGTCCCGAGTTTACATTTTTTACCTTACAATATTTGGACATGAACACCTCTTCACAACCTCTGTCACACATTTGACTTATACTGAGAAAATTATGTTTTAGACCATATACAAGAAGAACATACTGGGAATCTCCTTTTCCATTACTCAAACTCATCATCCCTTTACCCTTGAATTTACCTAGTTCATCATTTTCAAATATCACATTTCCTATTTTGCTTTTACTTATAGGCATAAGCTTATCCTTTTCTCCAGTCATGTGCTTGGAACATCCACTGTCTCATGAGTCATTTTGTTTTTGAATTGAAAGTACTAGATCAAATTTTT
>ML800794.1:137025-147715 GCA_009831015.1 Picea engelmannii
ATTTCTTCCATGTTGATGATTTCCTTGAGTAGAGGGTGTATTATTCCTTTGTTCTACAGATTCAGTTATGGAACCTTTTTCTTTACTCCTTGGTGGTTTATTATCTTCCTTTGTTTCTGCAAGTTTGATGTTGTCATTGGTTGTAGATTTGACAAACTTGATGGGTTCTTTGTTGCTTGGCTGACCACTACTTGATACTTCTTCATAACCCCACCTAGTTTTCAAATTTGGATTCCTTTGTTGATTTAGAATGGTAGCTAATCCTTCTGAGGCTTTGATACTTGACAAATTCTGATGATACGAGGCTTGAAACTTCTCCAACTCTTTCATAGTTATCACTACTTCTTCTTCTAGAGATTCACATCTTGCCTTATTTTCAGATAGTTGTTGTTTTAGAATGTCTTTGATTTTCTTTGCCTCTTCTAATTCCACTTTTAGCAGGGTAAAGTATTCATCGAGTTTTTTACTGCCTTTCTCGAACTGTATCAGTAATTTTTTTTTTTTTCTCTTCTTAAGTATGAGTCTCTCAATCTCTTCCAAAGTGTTGATCAACTCTCCTTCCAGGTCAACCACAACTTCTTCATCATCAACATCACTTCCTGTTATTTTATTATCATAATCCTCTTTGTCCATAAACATGAAGTCATTTACCTTATCTTCATAGGAAGATTCATTATCTATGTCTTCTGAAGAGTCATCATTGTTTACACATAAACTTTTATTTTTATCAAATCTTTTGGATTTGTACTTCTCTTCACCTTCATATTTATGGTCCTTCTTCTTGTGTGGACGCGTAGATACAAAGTGACCTATCTTTCCATAGTTAAAAAAATTGAAGGGAAACTTGCCTTGGTACTTGCCTGATCCTTTCTTTAGTCTTCTCACAAATTTTTCTTCAATTTCATCAGGCTCAGAATCCTACTTCTTGTCTACTTTAAATGATGCTTCTCTAGTGGTAGATTTATCTTTACTAATATTCATTTCATAAGAAGTTAGAGTTCCTAGGAGTTGATCAATAGATAGAGTCTTAAGATTATTTAGTTCTTCTACTGTACAAACTTTTGGATTGAATCTACTAGGAAGAGATCTTAAGATCTTATGAACTAATAATACGTCTTCAATCTTCTCACCAATACCTTTCATGGAATTCACAAGATCCTCAAATCTTAAGAAAAATGTATTAATTGTCTCATCCTCATTCATCTTTAGTTGTTCAAACTATAATCTGTAGGTTTGAAGCTTGGAATCCTTTACCTTCTCATTACCTTCATAATTACTAATGAGTTTTTCCCACATTGCTTTCGCAGATTCTAAGTGCATAAATTTTACAAATTCTTCTTCTGCAAGCCCACTAGAATAACATTCATAACATTAGCATTGAAGCTGAATTCTAGCTTGTCATCCTTATTAGCTAGTACAACTAGCTTTACATAACCAGTCTCTACCACATCCCAGACATCTACACCTAAGGCCATTATGTAGGTTCTCATCCTAACTTTTGAAAAGCCAAAGTTTGTTCCATTGAACATGGAGGCCTTATTGGTTGAATTTCCTCCATGGCTACTCATGTTTAAGCTCTAGGATCTACTTTTAAATAAAGGGAATTTTCTTTGATACCAATTGTTGGACAACTGAGAGGGGGGGCTGAATCAGTTGTTACCGTGATTAAACAATTATTCTTATTTTAAACTCTTTATAAAGAAATCAATGAAAATCATAATTATGCAGGGAGGTAAGCAATAGAATATTCAACATCAATCACACACATGAAATATACAGAGATAGATATTTGTTGAGGAAACCCATAAAGGGAAAAACCTCTTCTTCTTGATATGATAAGTAATATTTATTTTTTATACATTATCGTTCTTATTAGAACCAACTCATTGTGAGGATACCACCTCTATTTTGCAAGATGTAAATTGCTAAGAGCACCAACTCTTTGGTTTCTCTAGCACCCACTAGAAGGAAGCACCAACTCCCTGGTTTGTATATCACCCACTAGAAGGAAGCACCAACTCAATAAGTGTTCTAGCACCAACTGGATGGAAGCACCAACTTCCAGTCACATAGGCACCAACCTGTATAACAGAGAACAATAGTTCTCCCTTGCACCACCCTGTCACCCTGGTTTTTTTGGTTGCAACTAGATGGAAGCTGCAACTTCCTGTGTTCAAGAACCCACTTGAAACTCTGAGGAAAACAGTCCTCCCTAGCACCTCCCTACCACCCTGAAATATAAATCTTTGGTTTCTTGAATTTATCAAAGTGATACAACATTTATCTATGGTTTACCAGTCTCATCACTATTATGTTACACTGCTCTTCTATGCCTGCATCAATGTCTCTCTCCTCGCGTCTGCTGCATTTTATGTTCTTCTCTCAGATATGAATTTATGTTCCTTTCTTTTTTTGATATTTATGCTTTGTGTCTTCTTTCCATTCTATGCACCACACCTCTTATGTGCGCTTCATTTCCTACACACAACATGGTTCTACCCACATGAATCACACTCAACAACAACAACCATCTCTTCATTTTTCTACGTATATTTATCAGGCCAGGTCCTCTTCTAGATTGTCCACGCAACTCATCATATTATTTGGAGGTTATGCTGAGTTTGTTTGTCATCAGTGGATTATCCTAAGATTCTTTTCCTTCTATGGCAGTGTGACTCTTTGTCTTCTCTATGACAGTCAATCTTATCCTCTCTATTGTAGTTACAGAATTCGACACTTTTCCATCTGTCAATTGTCTCTATGATGAGACTTCATTCCATCGAAATTTACCTCGAGACTCTTCATATCCTCCGACGATCACCCTGATATTCTTCAAATTCTCTGGCAGATGAAATCAATCATTTTTTGCAGTTACAATCAATCTGTATCGGTAGTTACAGGGAGAACCTTCACATGCTCATCCCTTTAGGACCTTTTCTCTTACTGAGAAAAATTCACAGTAGGTGCTATCTTTTCTTGTTAAGCCCCTTCCTTTCATGTGATCATCGGCGATGACAAAACACCTATTCAAAAATGGTTGTTCCCGATTTCTGTCTAATGATCACTGGCTTCATTTCATGATATGACCTTGGGCTATGAGCTTCATGTGACCACGCAATTGCGGGCGGTTCCATAGATGGTTTGAGGGAAACCTTCTTTTCTCCCCGCAATTCACTACGATCCTCCACACATCCTCTCTCCTAAACCATGGTTTCAATTGTGGCCCGCTCATGAGAAATTAAGGCCCGAGCATGTTCTAGCCCCGCAATGGAGAATGATCGTTGATCTCATGATCTTGACAGTTCTCCTGAATGGACGGTTCAGATCTGTCCTCTCAAGTCTGCGGACCAAATATCTTCTTTCTCCACCAATGACTGAGGTTTCCTTCATGATCCGGGCTCCAGGAGATTCAAATCTCAAACCCTATTGTCGCTAACTAAATATCTTTTGGAATGGACGATCTGCTAAAATATTTCCTCTTCAATCGACATCTCTACCTTCTTTCCTTTGTCCACACGCGATCCTTAGTCTCAATTATGAGATGACACATGGCCCTCCAAACCAACGGACGAGATCGATTTCAACTTTTGGGATTTGGTAGTTTTGAGTCTCAAACTCCTCTTACTCTCGGAGCATTTCACCTAGAGTCCACGATCCAACAATGTGTGTCCCTCTCAGATCAACGGTCGAGATCTACTTCGGGTCTCTAGACTTCAAAGATTTCAATTCTCAACCTCCGCTTGCTCAGAATGATTTTAATCAAAGTCCACAGATTCCTTCCATGTGTCCTCCTTAATTCAAAGGTCCTCATTCACTTCGGGACTTTGGCCTTCTACAATCTCAAATCTTTCTCCTTTTCATTTTCCCAGAGAAGTTTCTCCCGGAGTTCACGATCCGTTGACATGTATCTTGCTACACAATGAAAAAACGAGAATACACCTGAAGTGATCTTCAAATAGGATGACTCGTATCCACTTAAGGTATTCATCATTCGGGACTTCGAGTCTTTGGGCTAGTACTGGTGGTAAAAATCCCAAATAAAAACTCCCATAGTGACGTAACTTTTGCATCACTCGATGACATGTCAGGAGCTGAGCATCTACCACGTGTCACTCGGATTTGTGATTTCCACGTACTTGAAATGTCAAATCAACTTGACACTATTCATTGTCTGATTGCACCACGTGTCCTTGCTGACGTGGTCTGCCACATGTCCTTGAGGACTAGATTTGATGATGTAATCTATTGATGTAGATCTCCCTGATATAACGGTCATTGTCTGATCTCCAGATCCGATGGTCCTTTATTCATTTCAGATTTTCGGGCTTCGAGTTTTTCAAATCTCAAAATTTCAGGAGTGTAACCTCCTTGAAGCTCTACATCTGAAGTGAATGATGTTTGTTTGATCAGGATCTTGGATTGATGACTCCATCTTTCTTCTATGAAAATTTTCTAGCTTATCTTGTCCTTCCACTCGAAATTGATCCGACGGCTGATAGAACTTCACATTACGGAGATTTCAAATCTCAAACTTTCGTGAGTGTAAACTACTCAAATCTTTAGACCCAAACTAAACATTGTTTGTTGATCATGTTCTCATATCGACGGTTTGATATTTCTGTGCACTCCTCCTATCTAGACTCTTATTCGTTGACCATTATCGCTCCTCTTCCCGAGCTTATGATTTCTTACGACTTGGAAGAATGTCTAAGTGTCAAAGGCCTCGACCTTTGATCCTTTTGCGAGTCCTGATGACTTGGACCTTGTTGGCCCTTGACCAATTTTTGGAGGCCCTTGGTCATGTTTGACCTATTCTGGGACTTCGATAGGGTGTCAAAGATGGAGCACAAGTTGAAGCGGAGATGGCGGGATCTCGACCCCTTGTTTAGTTATTTTTGGGTTTTGGGCTTATGTAACGGGTATGGGGATGTCATCCCATGGGTTTACCCATGCTTAGTCCTCTTTTTTAATGTATAAATAGATAGTTACGTGATGTAAGCAAAGGGTTCCATGCTAAGACACTAGAGATATGTGTGTGATATTGTGCTAAGTGCAAGTGATAGTTGTAAATTCTTTGTGCATACTGTGTGAGTCTTGCAAGGCTAAGTGCAAGTGACTGTAAGAGACTTTGTAAAGGATTTGTGTTGTAACCTAGCTCGGGGAAGGAGGATCTGGTGAAGTGCACACAGATCTCATGTCCTATGTGGAGTAGGATCTTGTGGCTCTGTGCATGTAGATGATTGACAGAAGACAATAAAGAAGAAGAAGAGATTGTGTACATAGCCCCAGGCTAGGGGTGAACCATGCATATCCTATGTTATGGTTGCTTTGTGCATTATGATTTTTTTATTTTTCATATGATTTATTATTAGTCCAATAATGTATGTTTATATGTATCTGATAGGACAACTTAGTGCTTGGTGATGTAAATAAGTACCATATCTAATCTATTTTGATGTGCTAAGTGCTTGAGTGTGTTGGATATTGTTGAATGTTTTGTTTCATTGTAATTAGGGTTTATCTGTGTTGTAGACAAAGGATAAATACTAATGAATGAAAACTGCTAAGTTCTCTGTTAAGGTGTTGTAATCATATATCTGTGTCCCAACTAGGTTGCATACATCTGAGTCCTGCAACCACTCCTCCCTCTACCTCTGGTGAGACTTCATCTGCTTCCCAGGTGTTGCCAAAAGGGTTGGTAGTTAGGGTTTTTTTGGTGCGTTGTTGAAGCGTTGAACCCTAGGTCTGCCCCTGTGCTAACAAATGGTTCCATTTCTGGGATCTGAAACTATGATTGTTGGGAACTGAGGAAAAGAGGAAGATCCGTGCATAGATCTATTGCCATAGTGTGCAATAGTCTACTTGACTTACAATTATTTGTACTAAGAGAGGAGGCAGATCTGAAGAAAATAGGTAAGATCTGAAAGCTTTGTGCTCTGTCAAAGGTAAGATAAGTGAAAATTTTTGTTTCAAGAGTATGGATCTTGGTATGTTTGATAAATTTTGTCCTAGTATGAAAAATAGGGCACAAATGGAAGAAAGAAGGTTTGATATGAGTAGATCTGATAGAAATAATGAAAGATATGTTATTCCTATGCATAGAAAGAATGTTTGGATTGACAAATGGATGCAGGATCCTAGGAAGAATTTTTTATAGGTTAGCTACTATGATCCTAGTACGAAGTACAAGAAAGATTGGGGAACATTTAAGAGAAAGAGATGATTAACTCTTTTTTATAGTTGTAGAAGACTGAGACATCTTGCTAAGGAATGCCATGGTAGAGGACCTAGTTGTCTTTGTTGTAAAGCTATGGGCCATGAAGTTTTGGATTTCCCTAGAATGATTTCTAAGTTTGAAAGAATGAATATTTGACAAGAAAACCCGGAGGAAGGTCAAGAAACTGAGACCATGGCAGAACCCCAGAAAGAATCAGAGATTGTATTACTACAAATGAAAGAAAACATGAATGATAAAAAATATATAAACTTGTCATAGATATTCAAAGAGAAAGAGTGCATAGAAACAAAAATAGGAGACTTCAACATAGACTGTGTTCTAGATGAGGAAACATAGGGGAATATCATGACAGACAGAACCTGGGAAATTTTGGGAAAGCCTACTATGATTCCTTCATTGAGAGGAATATGATCATTTAGAGGAAAGTTGATAACCCTATGTGGAAGACTTACCCAGACCTCTGTGAGTGCTCATGGAACTTCGACAGAGGAMGAATTTGAGGTTGTTAAATTTATTGAGAACAACACCCCATTTTCTATACTACTAGGAAAAACCTGGATTGAGAAAGATCAGACCCGAAGAAAAGAAGAGGAAGCTCTARAACAAAAAAAACAAGAAATAATAGACTTCATGGCTAAGAGAATAAAACACTTACTGGAAGAACAAGAAAACCAGTCAAAGCTACTGAGGACCAGAAATATGGATGTCGAAGTTGAAAAAACACAAGAAGACTTGAAACACMTGTCYGTGAAGGAGAGTAGAGAACCTACCCCAGAYAKAGAAGAAGTATTGTCCTTGAACCCTAGGAAATACCATCAACAACATGAAGYTACTATGCCAAGAGGAGATAAGAATCAGAATGGAAAGAGGAATACCGAGACACAGATCAYGGGGAAGAAGGCTAGAAAGCTCATCAAGAAGAAATAAAAGTTGGAGAAATTACAGGAAGTTTCAGAGAAGACTTCACAGGAGGAAGGTCTCCATAATTTGAACTTCATCGGAATATCAGAGTAGCTCAAATTCACACTTCTCCATGGTGGAGCGATATGACCATTGGAGGCATTATAACCGTTAGATTGATGTTCCCGAATGGTTAGAACAACAATTATGATCACAAAGCTCACCATCAGACCATTGGGACCACATCGTAATAGACATAACTACATTGATGAAGGCCTCTTGTCCATTGGAGGGATCCATTACTTCATTTTCTACTTATTCCATCAAATGTTGCACCGAGAACACTTTTGCAAATTGTATCCAAGCCAACAAGAGAACTCATTTTTGTTGTGCTATGTTTACTAAGACTTCGCCACCTGTTATTTTGCATTGAGTATTTGTTCATCGACCTGAGTTTTCCGATATTGAGCGCGCATGTCAGATGAAATCAACTCCATAGAAAAGTCCTTCGAAGAAGTTCTAATCGACGTTATGGGTGAGAAGTTGATGTCCATCGAAATTCAAGATTTATTGACGAGAGGAGTGAAAGCCTCCTCGTCAACTGCTCATGGATCCGAACCATCCTGAGTTGTGGTCGAGAAAATAACCAAGCATCGAGATGACTTAGAAAACGTGAATTTAATCCCATCCATCTTGCCCGACTACATCCCACTTTTAGCCGATGTAGTGAATCATGACAGTGTCCCCAAGGACTTCGATTACACTCTGATCACTGTGTACCTCCCAAAGTGGATACACGCAGTTAAACCACAACTGGATAAGACCATGACATTTAAGATCAATGACTTCAACCTAGGGGATCGCAAGAAATTTATCATGCTTTCCCCTCATAGGTATTTGACTAGGACTAAGGGGAAGAAGTCAAGGATAATCCCCCAACCATGGACTATGGACCTCGCGTAGTCCACTATTCTAAACTTGATGAAAATATACCATTTTGGAAGGCACCAGGAGGTTAACGCATGTGTTAAGATCCTGCTATCAGGCTTCCATGGTAGCTACCTGTGGCTAGACAGATGCATCACCGTCGATCCGGCGTTGATCCATCGGATCACCGGATTGAGCATGCAGGGACCAGACCTGCAAGACTTTTACCCAGGAAAGGCTGCAGATCACGCCTTAGCGCATAATATTAAAGATACATACGATGGTGTGGATAAGGGGAAGTGAGGCTACAATGTAGACTCCATCCATAATGGCACAGTGTGCCTTGCTTGCCAATTGATTGTTGGTAAGCTAGTCTGAAAGAACAAACCCACATGAGTCACAGGGTTTGTTGTTGACGTCGCAGGAAAATGCATGGAGGGGCTACAAATGAACTGGAAAAAGTACTTAGTTAACCAGTTAGACCAAGACTGACATGAAGCTCAGGATCAGGACTATGAGTTCCATTTTAGTTGGTTGTTGATCCTCATCATGTTCATTGCTTGGGAGATGCCAGAAGGTGCGAACTTCCCTGAAATAGAGCCATTCAAACCCTTAGCCGTGAAGTTCACATCGCTCTAGTATTCGAGAGATATGGGAAAACAATACTAGTAAAATGCAGTGTTCCACACCTACTACCTGCAATTAAAGAGGGCTATTGAGGCTATGAACACCCTACATAGGTTCAGGCCATTTGTGAATTTCCATGGAGATAAACATTTTATCTATATCACTACGCGCGAAGACAAACACAAAGAAGTACTACAGAGTTATTACAAATTCATAGAGGAGGACCTAGAAGAAATAACTAAGGAATGGCCTACAAAGCTCCTTATCCCTATTGACCCCACAAAAATATCCGATACTGAACTATTCGGAAGCCTGGTGGTCACTTGTGAAGGGTATGATACACCTGGAACTAGCATAAGGAAGAAGATATAAGAGGTACATAAGTTGAAAAACGCATCTGAAGAGACTACTTCCAAATCACCTAACGAAGGAGATGATGACGAAGTAGACAAACAAGAGAACAATGGAAAAGAAGATCAGCAGAAGAAAGGTGAAGTAACACCACCACATAATCCCCATGATGACATTGAGCCATCTAAAATAATAAAGGTTTCTCCCATGAAACCCACATCGCAGAAGAAGTCAAAATCTAGTAAGACCAAGCTGCAGACTGTGCTCATGCTCGATGACTTTGAATTCATCTTCGAAGCTATATCAGATGCCTCAGAAGATTGTTTGCAAAGAAATGAAGTGAAGCAACAGACCATGTATGAAAGGATTGAAAAATAACTGTGAGGGGTACAACAAGCCCTTCACTCCATCCACATAGTTTCTACTGTGCCCCCACCATCGGAATAACTAGCGTTGGGAGATGAGCCTACCCAAATATGTAGAATAGCTGATGCGACCGAAGCTCACCTTCATCATGCACGGGAAGAAATAGAACATGCCACAGTGGCCCTGAAGCGGGTAGAAGAGGAAGTGATAGAGAAATGTCGAGTTTCATAGCAGGAGAAGGATGACCTCCAAACAAAGTTCAAAGAGGAGAGAGTGGAGATCCAGAAAGAGAAAGAACAGTTTCTCATAGATTAGGTCAAAGTTAAAGAAGCAGTCAATAGAGCACTTCGCTTTGTGACAGGTTTAGAGAAAAAGGAGGAAGACCTAGTGGAGCATCAAGTAGCACAGCTTAATGAAGCCATCCAACAACTTCAATAGAGAATAGCATATCTAGAGCTACAAATAGTACCAAGCACCCCACATGACGTGCGATACCAAAGAGAAGTAGTTGTCCGGAGTGCATTTGAGAGGATCAAAGCATTAGCTTTGGAATGTAAACAAATTAGTAGTAGAAGTGCACAGACTTATGAGTGACTTACTGAGGACCCTGAACTGAAGACACTGAAGTCACAGCTCCATGAGGAAAAGAAGCAAGAAAAAATAGTACAGGCATAGTTGAAACTCCTGTCAATAGTTGAGAGGATGAAAATATCCCAAGAACAACAAATTGCTCAACAACAAGTCCATACGATACAGAGCAAAGTCATGGAAGTGACTCAAAGGATCCAACCAGTCCAAGATGAATCTTGCCAACTATTTGAAGAGATTGAAAGCCGAGGATCAGAGTTGGAACAAGTAGTCACTTCAATAGAACACTGCTTAGAGGGACCTGTGAATGAGGAAGTTATTCAAGAGTTCACTGAGCAGGAGGCCTTAGCGAAGCAGCAGGTCGAAGTAGCCTGAGCCAAGCTCGATGCTTTTGAGGCAGAATTACCCAGAGAAGAGTGACCTAGGATGAGTCAGGTGAGTGTTGGGGGCCTATTGGCCCTTGACCAAGTTTTGGAGACCCTTGGTTAGGTTTCACCTATTTTGGGCCTTCGATAGGCTGTTGAAGGCAGAGCGCAAGTTGAAGCGGAGATCACGGGATCTCAATCCTTGTTCAGGTATTTTTAGGTTTTGGGATTATGTAACAGGTATGGGGATGCCATCCCATGGGTTTACCCATGCTTAGGCCTCTTTTGTAATGTATAAATAGATAGCTAGGTGATGTAAGCAAAGGGT
>ML800794.1:147765-160758 GCA_009831015.1 Picea engelmannii
CCAGGAGGTTAACGCATGTGTTAAGATCCTGCTATCAGGCTTCCATGGTAGCTACCTGTGGCTAGACAGATGCATCACCGTCGATCCGGCGTTGATCCATCGGATCACCGGATTGAGCATGCAGGGACCAGACCTGCAAGACTGTTACCCAGGAAAGGCTGCAGATCACGCCTTAGCGCATAATATTAAAGATACATACGATGGTGTGGATAAGGGGAAGTGAGGCTACAATGTAGACTCCATCCATAATGGCACAGTGTGCCTTTCTTGCCAATTGATTGTTGGTAAGCTAGTCTGAAAGAACAAACCCACATGAGTCACAAGGTTTGTTGTTGACATCGCAGGAAATGCATGGAGGGGCTACAAATGAACTGGAAAAAGTACTTAGTTAACCAGTTAGACCAAGACTGACATGAAGCTTAGGATCAGGACTATGAGTTCCATTTTAGTTGGTTGTTGATCCTCATCGTGTTCATTGCTTGGGAGATGCCAGAAGGTGCGAACTTCCCTGAAATAGAGTCATTCGAACCCTTAGATGTGAAGTTCACATCGCTCTAGTATTCGAGAGATATGGGAAAACAATACTAGTAAAATGCAGTGTTCCACACCTACTACCTGCAATTAAAGAGGGCTATTGAGGCTATGAACACCCTACATAGGTTTAGGCCATTTGTGAAGTTCCATGGAGATAAACATTTTATCTATATCACTACGTGCGAAGACAAACACAAAGAAGTACTACAGAGTTATTACAAATTCATAGAGGAGGACCTAGAAGAAATAACTAAGGAATGGCCTACAAAGATCCTTATCCCTATTGACCCCACAAAAATATCCGATACTGAACTATTCGGAAGCCTAGTGGTCACTTGTGAAGGGTATGATACACCTGGAACTAGCATAAGGAAGAAGATATAAGAGGTACATAAGTTGAAAAACGCATCTGAAGAGACTACTTCCAAATCACCTAACGGAGGAGATGATGACGAATTAGACAAAGAAGAGAACAATGGAAAAGAAGATCAACAGAAGAAAGGTGAAGTAACACCACCACATAATCCCCATGATGACATTGAGCCATCTAAAAAAATAAAGGTTTCTCCCATGAAACCCACATCGCAGAAGAAGTCAAAATCTAGTAAGACCAAGTTGCAGACTGTGCTCATGCTCGATGACTTTGAATTCATCATCGAAGCTATATCAGATGCCTCAGAAGATTGTTTGCAAAGAAATGAAGTGAAGCAACAGACCATGTATGAAAGGATTGAAAAAGAAATGTGAGGGGTACAACAAGCCCTTCACTCCAGCCACACAGTTTCTACTGTGCCCCCACCATCGGAAGAACTAGCGTTGGGAGATGAGCCTACCCAAATATGCAGAATAGCTGATGAAACCGAAGCTCGCCTTCATCATGCACGGGAAGAAATAGAACATGCCATAGTGGCCCTGAAGCGGGTAGAAGAGGAAGTGATAGAGAAATGTCGAGTTTCATAGCAGGAGAAGGATGACCTCCAAACAAAGTTCAAAGAGGAGAGAGTGGAGATCCAAAAAGAGAAAGAACAGTTTCTCATAGATTAGGTCAAAGTTAAAGAAGCAGTCAATAGAGCACTTCGCTTTGTGACAGGTTTAGAGAAAAAGGAGGAAGACCCAGTGGAGCATCAAGTAGCACAACTTAATGAAGCCATCCAACAACTTCAATAGAGAATAGCATATCTAGAGATACAAATAGTACCAAGCACCCCACATGATGTGCGAGACCAAAGAGAAGTAGTTGTCCGAAGTGCATTTGAGAGGATCAAAGCATTAGCTTTGGAATGTAAACAAATTAGTAGTAGAAGTGCACAGACTTATGAGTGACTTACTGAGGACCCTGAACTAAAGACACTGAAGTCACATCTCCATGAGGAAAAGAAGAAAGAAAAAATAGTACAGGCGTAGTTGAAACTCCTGTCAATAGTTGAGAGGATGAAAATATCCCAAGAACAACAAATTGCTCAACAACAAGTCCATACCATACAGAGCAAAGTCATGGAAGTGACTCAAAGGATCCAACCAGTCCAAGATGAATCTTGCCAACTATTTGAAGAGATTGAAAGTCGAGGATCAGAGTTGGAACAAGTAGTCACTTCAATAGAACACTGCTTAGAGGGACCTGTGAATGAGGTAGTTATTCAAGAGTTCACTGAGCAGGAGGCCTTAGCGAAGCAGCAGGTCGAAGTAGCCTGAGCCAAGCTCGATGCTTTTGAGGCAGAATTACCCAAAGAAGAGTGACCTAGGATGAGTCAGGTGAGTGTTGGGGGCCTATTGGCCCTTGACCAAGTTTTGGAGACCCTTGGTTAGGTTTGACCTATTTTGGGCCTTCGATAGGCTGTTGAAGGCAGAGCGCAAGTTGAAGCGGAGATCACGGGATCTCAATCCTTGTTCAGGTATTTTTAGGTTTTGGGATTATGTAACAGGTATGGGGATGTCATCCCATGGGTTTACCCATGCTTAGGCCTCTTTTGTAATGTATAAATAGATAGCTAGGTGATGTAAGCAAAGGGTGCCATGCTAAGACACTAGAGCTATGTGTGTGATCTTGTGCTAAGTGCAAGTGATGGTTGTAAATGCTTTGTGCATACTATGTGAGGCTTGCAAGGCTAAGTGAAAGTGATTGTAACAGACTGTGTAAAGGATTTGTTTTGTAACCTAGCTCGGGGAAGGAGGATCTAGCAGAGTGTGTGCAAATCTCGTGTCGTATGCAGAGTAGGATCTTGTGGCTCTGTTCATGTAGATGATTGACAGAATACAATAAAGAAGAAGATGAGTTGGTGGACGTAGCCCTAGGCTGGGGGTGAACCACACATATCCTGTGTTATGGTTTCTTTATGCATTATGATTGTTTAATTGTTCATATGATTTATGCTTAGTGCAGTAATGTATGTTTAGATGTATCTGATAGGATAACTTAGTGCTTGGTGATGTAAATAAGTACTAGATCTGATCTATTTTGATGTGCTTAGTTCTTGAATGTGTTGGATCTTGTTGAATACTGCGTTGTGTTGTAATTAGGGTTTGTCTGCACTGTAGACAAAGGGTAAATACTAATGAATGAAAACTGCTAAGTTCTTT
Source organism: Picea engelmannii (assembly GCA_009831015.1). Classification (NCBI taxonomy): domain Eukaryota; kingdom Viridiplantae; phylum Streptophyta; class Pinopsida; order Pinales; family Pinaceae; genus Picea; species Picea engelmannii. The sequence continues at coordinate 150,877 of ML800794.1, forward strand.
ATTAAGGTGTTGTAATCACAGATCTATGTCCCATCTAGGTTGTAGACATCTACATCCTGCAACCACCCTTGCCTCTACCTTGGGTGATACTTCATCTGCTTCACAGGTGTTGTGGAAAGGGCCGATAGTTAGGGTTTTGTTGGTGCGTTGTTGAAGTGTTGAACCTTGGGTCTACCACTGTGCCAATAGACCTCGTCTGTGATTCTGGAAACTGATATATCTTCTAATCTTTCTCGTCTCTTCATAGTGTTCTCTTCTCCTCTTAAGATTACACTTCGTTCTGATATTTTATCTCTATATACTTACATTATTCCTCCTGAGTTTTGATTTTCATACTGTTCACTTCTTCTTCTAAACTTATTATTTTCCTGTTTTCCATCATTTCTTCTTTTCTTACTTGTAAACATATCATCGTTGTTGTTTTTCTTGCCATCAATGACAGACACACTCTTCCTGCAAACATGCCAACACATCAACCCGTGCCTCAATCTGTACCATAAAAAAATGCATCAACCATGCACCAAACCTGTACAATAACCTGTAATTAACCTGTACCATAAACAAGTGCATAAACCATGCACCAAACTGTACCTCAACCTGTACCATCAATGAGTGCATCAACCATGCACCAAATATGTATCAATCATGCATCAAATACACATAAATTATCACTCATCAATATGTACCAATATCATGAACTATACACCTCATGTATGTGCCAACTCATCAACTACTTTTCTCAACCATGTACCCAACATGTACCTCAACCAAAAACCCTCATCAATTTCATCATCCAAATACGATCTGATCACATATACCTCAAACACTATACCACAAGTTTGTACCTCAAACCATGTGCTAGAACCTCACTATTATACAACCTCTATCTGTTCCAATAAATTCAACAACATACCTCAACCAAAATCCCTCAAACATGAACAAATAATAAACTTCAGTAGATCTGCCTCAGATCAACTCTACAGCAAGTGATAAAATCCCAAGAGGGAATCCAACATATTTACAAGGAAAACCTCAACTCGACTCATAAATTCAACACTACAAATATGAGAACCATACATTTTTTTATTCTTGTAGTGTTAATGTTGTCGCGGTTTTGTTGCCGCGATTTTTCTGCCGAACTTTTTCTGCTGCGGTTTTTCTGCCGCAATTTTCCCATTGCAATTTTTCTGCCACACTTTTTCTTCTGCACTTTTCCTGCCACACTTTTTTTGCCGCATTTTTCCTGCTACAATGTTTCTCTATCAATAATACCTACCCAAGTAACCTTTCACAAAAATAGATATTCAATGATATTCACGTGTATTTTGAATGAGAGACCCTTGCCTCTTATTTATACTTTTATGTAGCTTCCTCAAGGGGTTACCTTCTAACTAACTTAACCCACTTTCCTTATTTTAGGGTTAACCCACTTATAACCAATTGTCCACTTAACTTAACCACTTTCCATAATTATTAAGTTCTCCATTAACTTTATTATTTAAATAATTTATTTTGCATCCTCTTTGACTTTTAGTACACTCATCACTTCACTTTATTATTTAGATAATTTCTTCTTTGCAAACACTTTGACTACTTTGACCTTTTGGGGCTTCTAGATGAATCATCAGGGTTCTCCAACTTCACATAGCCATAAATATCTAATCGTGAGGAGTTATGTGACATTACACATACCATTGGAAATGGTATGACATGTACTATCCATATAGACTATTTTTACCTACAAATATATCAAAATTCATACCATTATCCATCAAACAAACTTGGGTCCATTAGCCAAACCTTTGTGATACCAAAATTCGCTAGGGAAATTTCTTCAAGGGTTGAAATCAATGACAACCGACCCAATCAATCAACAATTACTGTCATTCTAGAGCATGTGGTGGTCATATTTTGGGTCCTCTAGTGCCCAAAATATCCTACGAGCTGGTTACTTCTAGCCTTCGCTTTTCAAGGATTGCATTATCATAGTTCTGAAATGCCATGCTTGTCAAACCTATAATAATAAGATTTGATCTCATCCTGCTTCTCTCTATACTATATTTTTCGTTGATCCATTCAATAAATGGGGCATTGACTTCATGACATGTAACCCTCACCTGGCTGGGGGGCATGGATAAATCATTATAGCTATGGATTATTTCACTAAGTGAGTTGAGGCGATGCCTACATTTGATAACACCAGGAAAAATGAAACACTGTTCATATTCAATCATATCATCACTAGATTTGGTGTCACTCAAGCCATCGTCACTGACCATGGTACCCATTTTTGCAATTTTATGATGTCTAATCTTATCGATAAGTTGGTTTTATGACATGAAAACTCAACCCCTTCTTATCCATAGGCCAATGGCCAAGTTGAAGCAATCAACAAAGTTTTGACCAGTATACTTCGGTGGATGGTATGGATTCATAAGTCAAGTTGGCATACAATGCATTTTTAGGCATTATGGGCCTATCGGAGGTCAGATAAGTCCGCTACAGGTTTCACACCCTTCCATTTAGTGTATGGTGTTGAAGCCATTTTTCCGATTGAATGTGAAATTATGTCTCTGAAGTTAGCCGTCAAAATTCTCCCCAACATCACGGCCGAAGAATAACATCTGTTGTATTTAATGAACTTATACAAGACTCATCGTGATGCTGCGTTAGTAATAGAAACATAGAAGAAATGCGTCAAGGCTCAATACGACAAACATGTTAAACCTCGTGTTTTTTCTGAGGGTCATTTGGTTCTCCTTTATGACCAAGATCATGATTTGTTGGGGGTAGGTAAATTCAAGCCCATGTGGCATGGTCCTTATATTGTTAAAAGAGTATTAGAGAAAGGGGCTTACAAGCTGGTTGATTACGATGGAATTCCTTTGGGTGAACCCAAAAATGGGCTTTACCTAAAGAAGTACTATGCTTAAAATGATTTACATGAGTGCTTTGTACTTTAATGTATCGTATTCTAGTGTGATTTTTGTCGTTTCTTTTTCTACCATCAAATTGTTTACCTTGCCTTGTGCTTGGTTTCCAGATGTTAGCATGCTTGCTACCTTATATTGGATTTGTTGATGGTGCTAGTCGCAGTACTCAAAATCTAGTGTCTCTTTCATGGGAAATCTATGCACCTACGGATGAGTTGATAAGTCTACGAGGTATTTTCCTGGATCGTGCAACTAATAACATTACGGAATATAGTGTGGTCATTGAGTTATTGACTGACACTATTTCACTTGGAATCCGTCATCTAATTATATGACTCGATTCTCAACTTGTGGTGCTGCAATTAAGAAATGTTTATTCCATCAGAAGTCCTACACTGTTACAGGTATACTTGAGAATTTGTCTCTTGGAAAGGAATTTTGATTACATTGAATGTCAACACATTCCTAGATATCTAAATACATTAATAGATGCATTAGCCAATTATGTTTTACATAGAAATTTGCACCATTTGTAAATCCAAACACAAATACATAAAGACAAGTAAGTTGGTAGAATTTATATATTATAACGCAAAAAGTTACAAAAATGTGTGTCCTCAGATCAAAATGTTGAAGCACATAGATTCATATACATATGTATCATGGATTTTGCTCATGATAAAAAACCACTTCCTGTGCTACACGACATAGCAATTGACCAACATATGTTGAAACACCAATAGTATTGCATTGGTAACATCGAGGTAACTCATCCACAGTAAAGTAAGGGATGTCGATGGTAAATCCCTCGAGGTTGTGTTCGATCTCCTCGAGATCCTCAATTGTTACTCCTCAACCTACCACGTCACCTATCTCTCCACGCCTTTGGATTGGAGATGATCCTAGAAGTTTGAAAGGTGCCACATATGCATTTTGAGAGCTCTGATTAGTCTCAGATAATTAAAATGCCAAAAACAATATATAATAAAAAAATCCTTTTTGCCTATGTCTCCCCATTGTGAACCCTCGGGTAGTGCCAAGTCGAGATCATCACATTAGTCAATACCGACATCAACATAATTCTCAACCATAATAAGATGACCTCTCAGCCACTCGAAGAAGATATGACCATAGGTAACGTTTGGGACACCACCATGGCGTGCCATCAAGTCAACCCATCTCTTCTGTTAGCACTTTGTAAATTTTGTCCGACTGAATAGACAAATGACAGAGGTAACTGTTTCAACCAGCTTTAGAGATGAGGTACTAGCCTGCCCAAATTAGAGAGGGCTCTCTCGTGTCACTTGATATATCTATGGAAACCGGCGGCTAGATTTGATTTGTTTGGGATATTTTTAATAGAGTTGCTAGCGAAGAAGAGGGGAACACTATGGGCTATGGACTCAAAATTATGAAAGTAAACGAAGACAATGAGTAGACTGATAGAACTCTCCAGAGGACAAAGGATAAATAAGGTGATGAATCTGAGTTATTCTTGAAATAAAAAGATGTGTAGGAAGATAAATAAGACAAATCACTGTATCATAGCATTGCTGAAATGAATTCTGAATAAGTTAAGAAGACAAACACATAGTTTAAATTGCTTAGAACAAGAGCATCGCAGGACGAATTTTGGGCCTTTAAAGTCTCCAATTTAAATAGAAGAAAATTTAAATGAAATGATCGGCTACAGTAAATACATATGATGAAAGGAAACAAAGCTCATATCACCACCCATTGGAATCTTTTCCTAGAGACTTCAAAATCTTTTGCATTTGTATTCAATTCAAATTCAAAAAATTTACAAATAAAGTTTGATACAACCAAAAAGGTTCTCTTACACTTCTGCCAACATTGGCTAATTCAAGCCTCTTAGTACTTATACAATTTGATCAAACATAACTGAAACTGAAACGTTTCAGCTTCTATAACAATTTCGGATGTCAGTTTCAGTGTACGAAATGACTTACAATTATTAACAAAAAGAAATGTTTCACCATCATGAATAATCTCTCTGACCGCTCGACTTCTTCTGCTACACCTGGTCTTCTTTGTACCTCCATTAGGTCTAGTAAGATGGGTGACAGCTGGAGATCATCTGTTGGTTCCGGGGATGTGTCATTTTGTCTTTCCCAACCGTACAAGTTCCTTCCATTGTGCGTTAGAGGGGATTTCGTAGTCCACATTTCTTTAATCAAAATTTCCAGGTCGATGCATGTTCCATAGGACAAGATTGGCACGCTGACTTTCACTGTTTTGAATTTGCTCATAGTTTCGAAATCAATAGCTAAGTGTTCTACCAAGCTAGGACCCTTCAGACTTTCTTCCATATCTTCAAACCTGGAATGGTCCATCCTGCATTGCATGAGAAGAGTGTGGTAATCTTCCTGCTTGTACAATGAGCCTTTACCATCCGAGAATGAGGGGAGGACTTTAGAAAATAATTGTTCGAAGGCATCTTTAAACTCCTATATGCTATGGTCCATTTGCATAGCTTTGTTCTGAACCGATCTAAGTAGGTTGTGTTTGGCAATGACTCTCCTGGATTAAATGATTAACGAGGTTCTGTCTTTCACACCGATGGTCTGAAGATCGACGGTTGGTATGGCATTCAACAAGTCGATGGCATTTTGGGCCCATTCCGAGGGATTCTTCACTAGCACTTCATTTACAGTAGCGCTATTATTTCAAGCTGTAGAAGCCATGTTGTCCTTGTCATTGATAAAGTTTAGATAAATTCTGAATTTAGCAACCTCCACAACAATCACATCCCATATCACATGTTTGGCTCCCTGTAGTAGCGTTTTACCCTTCAATCTAGTTTTTAGCTTGTTCACTCTTTCCTGCAAGTCTTGGTTCTCTTTGTAGAGTTGAGTTAATTTCTTGTCCTTCACCTTAGCCTCTTGTTTCAGTTTTTCTAAGTTTTCTTTTAGATCCTTGATCTTGCCTGTTTTCAAACTTATCTGGGACATAGCCCGAACTAACCCCTCAACATTTGATCCAGTCTCTGCATTAGAAGGTATGATAATATCCATATCTAATGTTGTCACCTGCATCTGTGACCAACTTTCCTTCTCTTTCTCCAACTGCAACACCTTAGCCTTGTAGTCTAGAGCCTCTTGTATGAAGGGTTCCTTTTCCTGCTCCAAAGCAGTTAACTTTGTTGTTTGTGGATGGTCTGTAGGTGACATATTCAATATTTTCTTCAAACTTTGAATCATTTTATCATTTTCGTCCAGAGAGGCCTTCACCCCTTGTGGACCTTCAGACTCTAATATTTTTACCTGCATCATCCAAGCTTTGTTGGACACCTTTTCTTTTTTCAGTTGTCCATCCAGTTTCAATACATCTGTTGTCAACCTTGCAAATTTCAGGTCTAAGTTTAGGTAATCAGCGTACAACATATCACTGACATTTCTGTGGAATTTCACTTTGTCAGGAGCGTTGATGTTTTCATAGTGTAGCTTGAACTCAGATACCTTATCATTATCATCCACTGCAATGTTGAATGCCTTTTTCTCGACATCTCTGACTGAGAGTAGGTGAGCTTTGCGTTGAGATGTCCCTTCCACTTCGAGCAAAATATCCTTTATCTCACTACTGGACATACTCCCTCTCACTGCATACTAATGTAGAAAGTCTTCCTTAGATTGATAAACCGTCCTAGGAGTTTGGCCAAATATGTGTTTCCTGCTGCTGAAAACCTTCATGCTACCTTCGTTTTGTGGTTTGTCTTTGGGATTGATCTCTTCATTCTAGACCTTAGTGTCTACCATCTCCATGAACAAATTTCCTTTATGTTCTTCTTCTTCCAAGTCAATAATTGGAAAAGGTGATGTGGCTCTCATTTTCTTGAGGGTGTCTTGTTGGCCGCTAGCCACTAGGGCTTCTGAACTGAAGATGCTCATTTTAGGAGCATTGATAATCAATCTGGATGAGGGTTTTTGTGCTGAGATTTGCTGGGAAGTGGTCTCTGTCTGCTTTGCTTGTTCATGCAGTCTGATGAACTCCATTTCTGTGCAGGTCTCTAGATTGGCCAATTTATCTAGTTCTTCAACATGCTCTTGTTCATAACGGTCTTATCTGCTTGCCAATATTCTCTTTGATATAATTTGATGTGGATCATATCTTCTTCCTTGTAGTTGTGTGAACCCAAATTCATTGAGTTTAGACTGAATTTGAGGAAAACAAGACTTGCTATTCACCACAAAAGGACCTACCACGAATAGGAATTTCATATTTGAAGCCTTGTGAACTTTGAGGAAGTGTTCAGTCTCTGAGATGATCCTCTATCTTATAAATTCCAACGCAAATATCCGAGGATTTAGGAAAACTGGTAAAAGGTGAGGTCCTTCTTGGCATCCATATACCCAAATCATGGTGGACTGAGTGAAAAACATCCAGTCTCCCATAGCATTCTCCAGACTTGGTTGCAGCGAACTTTTCATGTCTTCCACGACTCTTGGAAAATCTGAACCGAAAATGAGACTGTATATTCTAGACATGATTTTGTTGATGAATATGAGCATGGTGATCTTTTTACACTTGGTCGAAATAAACACAGCTTCAGGAAGCTCGATATTGTTAGATCCCAAAAACATTCTCAATATATGAGAGTAGTATCTGGAATGTCTCAATGAGCTGAAATTAACCAGTTGTTGATATATGTTCTCCGCAATAAATTCATCAAAACTGACGTGGATTGATTGCCTAGATAGGAACAAAATTAATAGGATTCCTAACATAACCTCTACCACAAACTTGTCATTGTCTAGACCTAGAATTTGACTTAGCATATAGAAATCCCACTAGACTTCGATGATCATGATTCTTAGATCGGTAGACAAGGATAGACTTTTTGAATGATGTTCAGGTTTGACTATGGTTTGCAAAAATAGGGTTTTTACCTCAGGCAAGCATTCCCTATAAATCATAATTGTTCTATGTTCCTCAAAGGGTTTTGACACTATAGGGGAGGCATCTGTTACATTTAGGGCATGTTGGAGCAAGGGACCATCTACTTTACATAGGAATTTTGACCCTAATTTGTTTAGGATGACTCTTTTTCCCTGGGAATATCTCGCAGCACACCAGTTCACGAATTCGGGGAACGGGAAAATTGTTTCTACGAAATAAGGGGCAAAAGAGGATTGATCCGCTTCAAGAAAGGATACGTGGGATCCGACGTTGTTTAAAAAATTCAATTTGGACACAGAAACGGGTGAGACCATTGTCACTATGTCAGAAACATCAGAATCTATGTCAACTAGGGCATCTTCCCTAGAGGGAGTATCTGGTTCACTCATGGATAAAAAAAACAGGATTGGAAGCCATCATGAAGAATACCTGATAAGTGGTGAGAAAACTGATCTGGTTCGGTCTTGAATTTTGAAATTTGGATGCAAGCTTTATGCCAAATCTCCGAACGTTTGACTGCTTCAAATACACATAGAATAATGCCTGGGGTCCCTCCTTTTATAGGCGTCTATTTCCATCGGGATTTGGAGAAAAGTGGTTTTAGATGAACCACCCTTAGCTTCGATGTGTCTCAGAGAACGCCGCACGTCCATGATTTAAACCAGGGCATTTTTCCCTGGTCCACCCCTTGTCGGCTAATTCTCACGCTACTTCAATTGTCGAATTGTACCTTAGCCATTGATCCAGGTCATTTCAAGATCTACGGTCAGCGTCTTGTCCGATGACTTTGACATCAGAGGTTGAAAAAGGTGGTTTTGGTCAAACAACCCTCCTTTCTGATATACTTCTAAGGGTACCATGCATGCTGCAAAAGACCATGACGGTTTTCCCTGGCCCGCCCTTGACTGCTTAATCTTTGTGCTAGTTGTATCTTCGATACATGTCTTGACCGTTGATCTGGGCCACCTTTGAGATCGACGATCAACTGAGATTTATTCTTCATATCTATGCTACTTCATCCAAATTCCACTAGATATAGATGGGTCCTCTAAATTTATCACAGCTCTGCGGCGATTTAATCCATCATAAAAATTTTGAAACTCGAACACCAGCTAGGAATTATATGGTGATAACATTGGCTCCAACTGGGGATGCTATCCTCCCCGTGAGGTAGCAAAGAACTGTATACCAAGTGCCTATCCATTGGGCTGTAAGCTTATTTGTATGATCTAAATCTCTTCATTTTATTCAAAAACTTCAAACTACTTAGCACAGCTTGGGGCCTTCACCTCAGGCTTCAACCGTGTTGTTTTTATCTCAATCTTCATACTTAAATAAATAAAAAAACGCAAAGTGGTCATGTAAAATGGATGGTGGGTGATGATATTTTAAATGACGTAGTGCTTAAGGAACCTTCCATTCACAGGCCCTCCTCCAGTGGGTTCTCCATTACTCTCCTCCAACAAATAGGCATTGTTCCCTCGGTAAGCTATAATTTTGAACGGGCCCAGCCACATGTGATCAAATTTTCTGTGTTTTCCCTTGTTTTAGTTCTTGGCATCCCACCTCAGTATCCAGTCTCCAAGTTTGAAGTCGTCCACTTTGGTACGTCTTTCGAAAGCTTCCTTGATTTTCTCTTGTCGTAGTTGGGCATTGTTAAAATCCTTTTCTCTGGTTTGTTGCAAGCTGATGAGTTCATCTTCCCTTCTTCGACTGGCATTCGTCTCTGCTTCCTGCTCTTGTAACAACTTCATCATTGGAAATCCGAGTTTCATAGGAAATATGGCTTCTATACCGTAGACGATCTGGAAAGGAGATGTGGCAATGTATCTCTTTGGGGATATCCTGTCCACCCACAGCACATGAATGAGCTTCTTGTGCCACGCCTTTTTATTCTCCTGCAACAATTTTTTTTATGATTCTGACCATGATTTTGTTTGAAGACTCAGCCAATCCATTTCCTTGCGGGTAGTATGATGTGGAATGGACAAGAGTAATATTGTAATCACTGCAAATTTTCTCAATTTTTTTA
>ML800794.1:187729-201660 GCA_009831015.1 Picea engelmannii
GGAAGACATGATTCATGAGGCTTTGGAAGGTGGAGGGAGCATTACACAAGCCAAAGGGCATGACCAAAAACTCATAGTGGCCCTCATGAGTGTGAAAGACCGTCTTGGGAATGTTTGCCTCTTTCATACGTATCTGGTGATAGCCCAAGAAAAGATCAAGTTTAGTAAAGAATTGGGCACCATTCAATTCATCTAGGAGGTCATTAATGACAGGAATGGGAAATTTGTCTTTAATGGTTAGTTTGTTGAGGGCACGAAAATTAGGACACATTCTCCAAGAACCTTCTTTCTTTAGGACCATGACTACAGGAGAAGAGTAAGGGCTCGTACTAGGGCAGATAACACCTGCATTAAGTAGTTCCTGGACCATTTTCTCAATTTCATTTTTTTTTGAGAAGGGGTGGCGATATGGATGGATATTGGGAGGAAGGCTTCCGGGTACAAGGGGAATGGAATTATCATGAACACCGCGGGAAGGAGGGAGGCCTTGGGGAGTGGAAAATACCATTTGATGTTTAGAAAGGAGAGCTTGGAGGTCATGCGACACCGAGGGTGTTTCTGTTGCTTAAATGGCATGGAGTTGGGCAATGCCACCAGAATGACCTTTTTTTAGCAGCTTTTCCATGCGATGGGAACTAATGACCTCAGGTGAACCAACAATGATGCCCTGGAATTTATATTGGTGGCCTTCCTGGTCGAATTGCATGGTTAATGCCTTAAAATCCATGAGAATGGGATCCAAATTTTTTAGCCATTCAACACCCAACACAATGTCACAACCACCCATGTCGATAGAAAACATATGGGATTTGAGGTGGTAGTCACCGATTTGGAGATGCACATTTTCACAGCACCCTCCACATTTCATGGAACCACCATTGACAATCATGATTTGGAAATTATTGACAGCATGGATGTAGCAATGAGTTTCTTGGGCAATGCGGCGATGAATAAAATTATGGGTGCTTCCACTATCAATCAGAATGATGACCTTCCGATGCTTGATGTAACTAATTAACTTGAGGGTTTGGGGAGTGGAAAAACCAGTGAGAGCATTGAGGGAAATGGCGGGTTCTACTTTGGGAGGGTCTGAGGGAGGGGTTATGTCAGTGATTTCAGGTGACTCAGACATAAGGGGAGTTTCAACATCCTCTTCTAAAATGTCCTCAGAGATGGCCATAAAAAGATTTTGTTCCTTACACTTGTGGCTCGGGAAATATTTGTCATCACAATTATAACAAAGGCATTTGAGTTGGCGTTCAGCCATTTCAACCCTGGTCAATTTTTGAATTTTTAATTGGGTGGAGGGAGTAGTGGGAGTGACGGGTTTAGGGCAAGGCATAAAGGAGGGTTTTTGGTTTTGAGATGATACCACATGTTGTGCTTCTTAGGTATTTTAGTAGCCTCCACCCAAGTTCAGGGTCGAGCCATGAAGACATGGGCCCGAATCTCCTCCTTGAGGCCACTAATAAAACACTCTCGAAAGAAAGCACCAGTCATGCCCTCTGTTTGAAAATCCAGGCGTTCAAAGGAAACTATGAAGTCTTCTACTATTTCAGATTTCTTCAACTTTGTCAAATGGCCCAAATGGTTGGTGTCCATGTCAAAGCGTTCATAAAGCTCAGTCGCAAATTGGGTCCAAACAATATACACTTGACGGGAAGTTTTTCTCCATTGCCACCATTGCCAACGTTCTTGATCTAGATGGAGAACACCATATCGGAGTTTGGCCAAGTCATCAGTAATGCCATATAAAGAGAAATAATGTTCCATTTGGGTTACCCAACTAGTGGGGTCTGAGCCATCAAATTTGGTCACATCCACTCGTGGAAGGCGTATGTCACACTGAAAGTGATGGGATCGAATGGTATGGGAATGGGAGGAAGTTTCGCCTTCATTATTTGGATGTGCTTCAGAGAAATGGTCATCTGTAGGGATCTTCAGTTTGGTGCAGAGTGCTACAAAGACAGATTCAAGATGGGTGGTAAGTTCTTGTTTGACTTCCTCCATTGAGGACTGCATGGTTGTATTTATGGTAGCATTGATGGACGAATTGATGGAGGCAACAATAACACTGAGTTGTTTTACTTCTTTATGGGTTTCTAGGAAACCGGATTGCATGGTGTTGAAGCGAGCTTCCAAGTCTTGTCTATGGGTATGGGCCATGAGGATGGGTGAACTGAAAAGGGGTGGGTGGGGTCAAAAATTTTGTCTAAAAATAATATGGATGAAAGTGATAAGGGTGGAGAGATGAATCCAATGGAACAGGTCTCAAATAATGGTGAAAAAAATTCCATACTTTTTTTTTTTTTATACCTGCGAAGTCATACTTTGGTCTGAAGAATAATGCAGTGATGAAATCCCCAAATGTTTAACTAGAAAGAGATGTTTATTTACTTGGAAACCCGAACACAGTTGTGCGACAATATATCTGGTATGTTTTTAATTCGTTTATGTTTCTGTCCCCCAAGGGTTAGGTATTCAAGGGTTCTATAGACAAGGGTTTTCCCTATGCTATATCTCTTTGATATATGTGCAGGGTCCAATAGTAGTACTCGGCCCAATATCTCAAGACACTAAATAAGGAGGATAGACTGTACCCTTAGCCGTACTACCCGACTACCCAGGTACTAGAGAGTATCTTCCCGAGTGTTGTTCTCGGTGACACTATAGCATTCCGATGATCGATAGGTTTATCTAAAGAGGGCTTCAGGAAATCTAGGCCGATCCGTACACTGGTGTTTTCTGATGCGCTACACTCGAAGGGGTACCAACAGGGGTTACAAGGGTGGCCAACAGATGTGCGCTTAAGAACCACTTATATTTCTTGCGTGTATGAATCTCTCAACCATGGGTTTATGCGTGTAACGAAAGATCTTTGTGGTTTAAAGACACTGGAATACATATCTACCCTGAAAAAAAAATTCCCATAATTTCTGCCAAGGAAAGTGCTCTGATACCACTTGCAAGATACCAGATATAAGAAATATGCAGAACAAAAATAAAATGCTAGAAATGGCAGAATAACAATAAAATATTCAGCATAATCTCCACAATAACACATAAATGATATAAGAACAACAATAGAAATAACACTTTGATTCAGAAAGCAATGTTCACAGGCCTCTTCGAGGGGGCAACCTCCAATCGAGTAGCACTCTGTTACAATAATCTCCAAGATAGGGTTTTCATACCCTCGACCCTTATTTATACAAAATGTCTATCAAGAGAAGCATCTAGAGGAAGATCCTTCTAGAAGCGGAAGCTTCTATTAGGTCTTCTTACATCCACCTTATTCTATTTTATTGAAAGGCCTTATTAATATTGACCTTTATTACATTTGAATATATTAATATACCTAATTGCGGGTTAGGACCCTAACAGTTACATTTAGGGCATGTCAGAGCGAGGGACCATCTACTTTACATAGGACTTCTGACCCTAATTTGTTTGGGATGACTCTTTATCCCTCGAAATATCTCTCAGCACACCAGTTCACGAATTCAGGGAATGGGAAAAAAATTTCTACGACATAAGGGGAAAAAGAGTCTCGATCCGCTTCAAGAAAGGATATGTGGGATCCGACGTTGTTCAACAAATTCGCTTTGGACATAGAAACGGGTGAGACCGTTGTCACTGTGTCGAAAATGTCATAATCTTTGTCAATTAGGGCATCTTCTTTGGAGGGAGTATCTGGTTCACTCACGGATAAAACAACAGGATTGGAAACCATCGTGAAGAATACCTGATAAACAACAAGAAAACTAATCTGGTTCAGTCCTGAATTTCAAAATTTGGATGGAAGATTTACGCCAAATCTCCAAACGTTCGACTACTTCAAATACTCATAGAATAATGCCTGGGGTCCCTCCTTTTATAGGCATCTATTTACATCAGGGTTTGGAGAAAAGTAGTTTTATATGAACTACCCTTAGCCCCGATGTGTCTCAGAGAACACCGCATGTCCATGATTTAAACCAGGGCAGTTTTCCCCGGTCAGCCCCTTGTCATCTAATTCTCATGCTACTTCGATTGCAAAATTGTACCTCGACCATTGATCCAGATCATTTCATTATCTACGGTCAGTGTCTTGCCCGACGAATTTGACATCAGAGGTTGAAAAAGGTGGTTTTGGTCAGACAACCCTCCTTTTCGATATACTTCTAAGGGCGCTACGCGTCCTGCAAAAAACCATGACAGTTTTCCCCAGCCCGCCCTTGACCGCGTAATCTTTTTGCTAGTTGTATTGCCAATACATGTCATGGATATTTCTCTAGGATGCCTTTGAGATTGATGTTCAGCTAAGATTTATTCTTCATATCTCCACTACTTCGTCGAAACGCCGCCAGATATAGACGGGTCCTCTAAATTTATTACAGCTCTGTGGAAATTTAATTCGTCATAAAATTTCCGAAACTCAAACACCAGCTGGGAATTATATGGTGATAACATCTTCATCTGAGGATTCTGTGGAGTGGGAAAACCCCAATCCACATGATGAAGGTGGAAAATTGGGACCCTTTCTAGGAAAAAGGACACCAAAATTGATCCATATCCAAATTGTTTCAGTCGACCGGTTCTGCACTTTGTTAATTGTTTATTCATATTCTTGAAGAGGCCCTCACACTAGTTGAATACTCAGGGCTCCATGCACATAATGGAATACTGAAAATGGCTCTACAAGGCCATGTGTGGAGCTTCACTCCTTGCCACATGGGTAATGGTATAAAGTATTGTCCTCAATTATAAGTCGAGGAAATCATTTATGGAAACTTTCCCACTATGTTTCTCTGTACCAACCGCATAGTGTTGTGCGACATAGTAATCCATTGGTTCACCTCCTCCTCTGATTCATGGTAGTGACACTTGAGACCCATGATGAGATAATCTGGTCAAGAAATAGATGTCGTCGATATATAAAGTGAGTGTATGTACCCCAAAATGAAAGACTTGTTCATTTATGTCCCACATTCGAACTAAGTGCTCCAATAGAACTAATTGGGCCCTCATGCCATGCACTTTGAAGAACTTAAGCAAGTCGCACTCCCGGAGTGCCATGACTGTGTTGGGATCATTCCCTACAATGTAATATTCCTCTTCATGCTCTCTTTCCCACCATTCGAGCATGATGAACTAAGTCTTCCAAGCAACATTTACAGATGAATTAGTTCAATAAAAAAAAATTGGGAGCTTCGTTAGTTCTTTTTCTCTTTTTTATTTTCGAGTTGCGGTCTTCGCAGGTGATGAGTTTACCACAGTGTGGTGTTCTCAAACTCCACCGGTGAAACCCCTGCGATGACCCTAGATCATCACAGTTCTCGATATAGGGAGCGCGCGATGATTTGGAGGCACTCTCTCCCTTGTAAATTTACCCAAAAAATCAAACAATAATCATAAAAACCAAAAAATGTTGCTATAGAAAGAGAGAGGGAAGGAATAGCACCAACCTCATGGAGACGGCTCGAGAAATTGTCCACATATCGTACTGAAATATTCACTTGAATATCGGAGGAAAAAAAGGGTTTTGGCACTAGTTTTTGGTCAAAATACAAGTGAAATGGTAAAATGAACTTGTTTTTGACTTATTTAACCTATTTTTACCATTTTTAACCTAAAATTAAATTAATTTTTACTATTTTTCACCTATGTTAAAAACTAATGAACTTTTCAAAGTGTCAATATTACAGGATACAGGTTTGGCGATTGGACTGTTGATATGGATCAACCCATTTTGATCATTTTTTACATGTTTTTGCGAAATCATTTGATGTACATATGCTTTGAATTTTTTTCAGTAAAAAATGACGATCCTAGTCTTTGTTCTTTCTCACGTTCGTAAAACTATGAGAATGTAATCGAGTAAATTTTTATCACTTTTTCAGACTCGTAAAGGTTATACGAAAAAGGAACCCCCTTGGAGTCCTCTTTAAGCTCTTTTCAAACTTCCTAAACATGAAAAGGTAGTTGATCGATCTTGTTCTTTTCATGCTTGTAAAAGTATTTGAAGAAAATGTCTGATGAGTGGTAGATTATCTCTTTTTCGGTCTCATTAAACTACTTTATGAAAAAGGATATTTTGGAGTTTTCTTTAAGTATTTTTCAGACTCTCTAAACACGAAAAACCCCCGAGTTTTCTTTCTTTGGACTCGTAAAACAAGCATCGAAAGGCCCATATGGGACCAAACCACTCCTTCCTAAGGTTCGTTAAAAATACTCTGAGGGACTCATCCGAAGGATGAGCTTACATTTCAAGCATATGTTATCCTCCTCAAGCTTGTGTAAAAACAAAGAGGTAATCGCTAGAAATGGTGGGGGAAAATTGGGAAAGAAATGTATATTTGTATCTATGTTAGTGGCAGTAAGTAGCTCTTGAACATGACACCCCTCTTCATTGTTGTATCTGGGTTGGGAAATCCATTTGTTTATCATTTGATCATATGCAAGTCTGTATACTGGTCCTCCTTGATTTAGTGTTGCCAAGAAAATTGTCATGTCATCCATATGTTCAAGAGAATTTAAACCTAAACAATCCTTCTATTGAGTCATCCATCTGCAACTCCTCAAAATCTTACTATGTCGGCCTTCCCCAAGTCAGTCGTGAATCACTTTATACTCTGGTCTACTTCAAATATGTTATATGTTTCGTGTCATTGATGGGGGATACATTAATACCCTCCTATGACGAGTCTTTTCCTATTGACTTCAACTCATTATCCAAGAATTTGGCTTAGAAACTATTTGGTACCTTGGAGCCTGCATGCCTCAATGGCAGGTTTCCTCATTTTCAACAATGGGTTCACATTATTGGCCCCTGATTGGAAAATTCCATTGAGTGTTCAACTTCATCTCATTAATTCATGCTCGTTGGATTGTACTAGAGTACCTTGGGAGTCATTGACAACAATGACGATTTCCCTCACACTT
Organism: Picea engelmannii; assembly: GCA_009831015.1. Taxonomy (NCBI): domain Eukaryota; kingdom Viridiplantae; phylum Streptophyta; class Pinopsida; order Pinales; family Pinaceae; genus Picea; species Picea engelmannii. The sequence continues at coordinate 194,654 of ML800794.1, forward strand.
GTTAACGGTATCCATTAATGACCGGTAATCAAGTGGTTTCTACCATGTTCGACTTTGACACCTGTAATCACATGGATATATTGGTACTTCGGGATGATGGAAATGAAGACCCTGGATATTGTCACATAAATCCAAGTTGTTAGGGAGTATTCATAAGTCTATATTGATACATATATCTACCATGTATTTCTCATGGCTATGTCCAAATTTGAATCTTTATACCATATATCCATAGTGTATTTCTCGTGGCTATGTTGAATCATAATGACATGGATCCACAGTGTATAATTGGTGGCCATGACTCACTTGAAACTTATGCTTAGGGTCACTTGTAGTCTGCGTATGGGAATTCCTACCTCAGTAAATGGTATATTATTATGAAGATGCTTGTTTTTTGACAGGTTTTCGACTAATGTGCTCCTTGTTCTCGGCACACACATTCTACAAAGTATTTCAGTTGTCATGCGTCACCAACTTCATACTTTGGGGGGAATTTTGTTACACATTATTTTCATCACCCTAGTGACCACTGATGATATGTGTATCTCTAGTTATAAGAAAGATCATTTTACTATTCCCTGAAGGCTATTGAATAAATAAGACATTCCCTGAGAGGTGAAATTACCTTTTCCTTATTGAAAAACCCTATTAAGAGAGATCATCGCACCTTGCCAGTTTTAAGGGTATTAGTATGTCATATCGCTGCATGTTGCACCACAGTGTCCTGCGACATCGTCGTAGGTTGCTCATGTTTAGGGTGTGACGATGTTTAAACAAAGGAAAAAGAAGAATTTCTTGAAGGTTCTAAAATGGAATCTTCGAAAGGATGAAGTGGCATCTAATAAGTTTGGATCTCACCCACTTCTCTGATTTAGTGGGATCATCCTAACCCCTTCATCACTTCCCCTTCACTCTATATAAGAAGGGATCTCTCATGAGAAAGGCTAGGTTGGCTTATACATGAGGAATTCTGCTGAAGATTGTGCTTGTGATAGCTTTGCTTTAGCTTTCCAAGCCAGGTTGTGAATACTCTTCATCAAAAGAATTGGAACAAAGGTGTGTGTGTTGAGGAAAAGGGCCATTGTAAGGGACCTTTCAACATCAAGGCATAGGTTTTACTCTCCACTTTCATCAATATAATGCAGTAATACATTTATCCCCCTATAAAAGTGTCTCCATTTTTATTGCATAACTCCTTGATCTTATGCATGGGTTTCATTGGAATATATATATTTGTCTCTCTCTCTCTTTTGGTTTGTGCTTCTTAATAGGTTTAACATCCCACAAACTTAGAGATAGAGAAGGAAAACACTAGCAAAGATCAAATGACGTTTAAATGGTATGTCATTTATCCCTCTTTGAATTAGTTTACATTACAATGAAATCTAAGGAGAAACTTGTATTCTGCTATGTTTTGTTCTAATTTCTTGTTGAAGTTAGGGAGATTAGTTTGTGTCAGCACTTACCAATTTTTCTAGTAACGACTTGACAAACAAAAGTGCGCAGGCTAAGAAATAGGTAGATGCATTGGTGAAGCAGTTCCAGGAGTTGGAGAAATTGGTGAAAAAGGAACACATGACCTGAGTGGCTCGAGACAAGCCACATTTTAGTGTTAGGGGCCTATTGGAGCAAGAAATTTTGGGAGTTAAGAGCAATAAGAGAGGAAGAATGAAACAAAGGAAGAAACACATGCCAGAAAAGAAGGAAATCTAGCATGACAAAGGGAAAAGGAAACAATGCATTGGAAATGATATTTTTGGTCATGGCCCAGGGGGGTGAACCATAATAAATGGTGTATTTATGTGTGATGTGTTATTTTATATCCTTTATAATGAATGAATGGTTATATGAATGCAATTGTTAGGATTTATTTACAATGTGGATTAAAATAAGTATACAGAATAGATGATATTGAATGAGTAAAATGGTAGATCTAATGAATGTTGTGGTAGAATGCATGTTAAAATATAGAATTAGTAAAAATAGCATCCCCAATCCCTTCCATGACTGTAGACATCTTCTTCCTCCAGTCACCCATAAGCCATCTCGGGTGTGTTGAGCATTCAACACACCCTAAAAGTATTTGAGAAATCCTTTTCTTGTTGGATACCACTTTTCATTTTTCTAAGTCAAAGTCTGTATCATGGATGAATGGTTTTTTTTTTCTTTTATGTCATTAAATCTTATCATCGGCCATTTTGTTTGGTTTTGACAAATTTATTTTTTCTAAGTAAAAATGCGCGATAGGCCTGAAAGGTGCACGGGTTAAAAATTTTAACAATCGCTGATCGATGAAATTTGGCCTATAAGATAGTATTTTAACATCATCGATATGCTTCAATGTCAACAAGTTTTGAGAGCTAAATTGCAAATGGAAAAAACTACCATCACCAATTTCCGATCGTCGACACATCTTCGACATGGAAAGAATTCGAGAGACAAAACTGCAGAAAATTTCACTTTAACACTTCCTCGATCACTGATCTTCGATCATCGTTATGACGTCGAAGTCAATAGAATATGGTGCATAAAACAGACTTATGTCTAAAGGAAATCACCAACGTTGAAGGAACGTTTCCCACAAAAAGGTTGAAATCAATCATCATGTGTCTTTTTTGTGTAAGAATTTTGTACGGCGCAACCTATTTTCCCTACGTCATCTCTTGATGTTCCCCGTGTCATGTATGTATCTCCAAGTCATCATTTCCACATCAACATTGTACAGAGTTTTAGGTCGGCATTAGATATTTAGGCTAAAGGTATCAACAAAAAAACATTTAAGAAAAGAACCGACGTCGATCCACTCATTTGATATTGACAGACTGATAGGACATCATACGACGGGGTGTTTTAATCAAACCTTCCACATTCTACATCAAAGATCCTAGAAAATCTATGCTTTGGTTCCATTTCAAGACCCTGCCTCTTTCCCCCAACGTTGATCATACCAGTGTTGAAAATATGAGAAGGCTCAATACTTTGATGGGATACTTTCGGTAGGGATAAGATCGAATTTTTTTATTTAAGAGGCCAATTACTTTTTTTCTCAACCCACGTTACTATCCCATGTGTCGACCAAACAATAGAAGTTTGAATCCACTAATGAACTACGAAGTAACCCACTTGTACATTGCCAGTCTACATTTCATTTAATCTTGAGCGTGGTTCAGATTTAGTGATGGATTGTGCAGGGCACATTTACATCCTTGAATTTAAGAACTGATCCAACAAGGTATGTATTCTCTCCATTTAAATTACAAAGACATATTCAAATGAGAAATTCTGTGCACAAATATTTTATTCCCCGGAGCAGTCGAAGGAGCGAGAGAACACGTCGAAGAGCTTACATCCAATCTTTAACTCTAAACTAGGTTAATCTTGTACAAGGAAGAGGTAGGCATTGTCTTTATCATTTCTACATTTGTAATTGCGTCCATAATACTTTTATAGGTTGCTATCTCACTCTTTTTGTTTACAGAAAATGCCTCCAAGAAAGTCGACAAACATGAACTCACCAAGGAAGCCCAAACTAAAGGAACCAAAGGTCAGGGAAGGATCTATGCCGAGTGCTACAAGGGAGTTGGATTTTTCCTCAAATACAAAATCGATTATCCGAACGTCAACCAAGAAGCAGTTTATCTAGCCTCTGACATTCGATGACACAAAAGCGAACACAAGTTCTAAAGTGGTGCTCCCACATTGGGGTGACCTGTACAACAAAATTAGCCAGCAGGACTACCCTAAGTTCACAGATCATAGAAATCCAAATGTCTGAATATTGGATGATGAGGTGTTTCCAAACATTCAAAGGTAAAATATGCATAGGGTGGCTAGTCGGACCCCATTTCTACCCTACATCGAGACCTTGGGATGGATAATTGACCATGCTAGCATGGTGAAGTGCACCACAAACAATGAGCAAGGAAAGTGTGTTGGTGTTTTCCTTTCGATGGAGGTGCAAAAGTACTACAAAATTAGAGACTCAGAGGAAAGGATAAACACAAAATTCATGGTCAAGTTCTACGAGGTTCATGATACTAGCCAATTTCTAGCCTCGTGGTGGAAAGAAGAGAAGAAAATCACAAATAGGAGCATTGGTTGGTACAAAAAAGTAAATATCTGAGACCCATAAATGTTTATGATGGCATTAATATTTCGGTTATATGGAGAAAATGATTGCTCCAAATTTTTAGAGGCATGGATGCCCTTAGCATACACCATGGAAATTTCAGGGGACAACTTCAATTGAGGAGCCATTATCTCCAAGCATCTCAGTATAAATATTTCACAGGCTTAGACACCAAAGGAAGGAGAGGTTCTAACCTTCTACATGGAATCCTACTTGCTGGATGTAATTTTCACAAGGAACATTTTTGCAGGTATGAATTTGAGCTGGCATATTTCTGAATTTCTTGTACATGTCTATTTCATCATATTGTGGGAAAATATGTACAAGATATCATATGCCTTAATATGCAATGAGTTCCTAGCTAGGGTTTACTTCATCATCTTTAGAAAAGAGTTCCCTCAACTTTTGGTGGCGACAAAGAAGATGATAGAATTTTTTTTCCACTAGTACTTTGAATAAACTAGCACTTATATTAGAGTGTTCGGAGCTACTAGTGCACCCCAAATTCTCCCTGTTCATGTCCCGGATCACCTCATTTTGGGGGATATCTACTACCAGACCATATTGTAAGGCTACAATGCCTCCTTGGTCAAGGACAAGAAGAGATCTTTCATTTCCTATGGTTTTCACATAGGATTTTACATGGTCAAAGACACTACACATGCGAAACAGAAGGGGTTGAATCAACTCGAGTACTGGTTTCATACATGTTGATTTCATAAATGCAATCCCAAGGGCTTAGTTCCCCATCACGTGGTGCAAGTATCGTCCTATTGGTTGTATGCTCATGATAAATTTTAAGATGAAATCTTCATTAAGGCACCGAAGACTTGGAGGAAGTACTACAAAGAAGGGCCAACATGAATATGATTAAGTTCAAAGTGATGTCCCTAGATGAGTAGGTTGAGACAATAGAGTAGACAACTTAAGAATATCTTAGGGTAAGAGATGAAAGAAGAACAACAGAAGTAGCATAGGCAGGAAGGAGGGGGATGTTGTTACTGGAAGAAGCCCAAAGAGCCATACAAAGGGAAGAAGAAGATCCCCCACTTAAACCTTTGATATAACCCTTGAGGATTACCCTGTTCGACCCAAGCAATCATGGAGAAGAGATAAACAACTCAGAGACAACTCCCCCAGAGAAAACTTCCGATCAAGAAAACCCTAGCTCTGTTTTCCCACAAGAAGGGTCATTGATGACCACTACAACTCAACAAAGGATAAAAAGAGCATCAAGTGGGGCGGGTGTGCCTAATTTCTTCATAGACTTAATTACCATATATGACGATGAGGAAATTTTAGAGATCTGTCGCATGACACCAATACCAATCAAAGAAGAAGAAGAACTAAGGGAAACATCTGCTCCAGCTTCCAACGATGTGATCCCAAATCCCATGGAAGGCGACCATGAGGCTGGAAGCACTCTAGACACTGAATTTTCTGACCAAGTGGGAACACAACTTCAGAAGGATATCCCCAAAAAGGACTTAGGTGCTGGTGAAAAGGAAGAGGAAACGCAACAACTAGAAATCAACAATTCAATGGCCTGTTACACATTATTTTCGTTACCCTTATGATCGTTAATGATGTAAACCTATATGTTGCCTTCAGAGGGGTCAGTGGCCTGAATTCCTCAAGAAAGAAGGGAGAAGAACTTTTCCTGAGAGAAGAAGTTGTATTTTCCTTTGTAGAAACCCTATTAAAGAGGATTTCTGTAGGTTGCACTATACACAGGGTGCGAAAATGCCTGATTTCTGCACCTTTATCTATAGCTAGGTTGCAGAGTTTCCACAGGCTGCATTATAGCTAGGGTGCGACGACCTTCGTACGTGGGAAAAATGAGCATTTTCTCGATGCTTCTAGAAGGATAATCTTCTATGGTGAGGTGGCCTATGAATGGTTTGGATCTTACTCGCTTTCATGATTTAGTGGGATCATCCTAACCTGCTCACCTTATCCTCTTCAACTTATAAAAGGAGAGGAACTCTCATGGAGAAAGTTAGCTTGATGAGGGTTTGAGTTTATTTTGGCTTGAGATTGTTATCTTGGTTAGAGTGGATTTGAGATTTGCTTTGTCAAGATAGATTGTGAGTAGCTATCAGATCTATGGTCTCAAAATCCTTGGAGAAAGAAGTCTGTGGGAATCAAGGAACTGTTGGAAGGAACCTGACAACATCAAGGCATATGGTTGTATCTTTCTTCCACATTATTTAATACAGATATATTTTTCTTTCATATATGAATGTTATTCATCCATATTGTATGATTCCTTGATCACGTACATAGTTTCATATCAAATACACTCTATTAGTCTTGTCTTCGTTGGCTTGTATTTATTTGTAGATATTTCTCATAAACCTCAGGATGGAGCTTGGATTGTATTAGCAAAGTTGGATCTTCAATATTTAAAAGGTATGTTCCATATCCACTTCTCATTTGATAATTTAAAACTAAATAAAGAGTAGTGTATGGTCTTGTTTTGTTCTAGTTTCGTAGTGAATCTAGGGGGATTGATTTGTGTCTGCACTTAACAATTAGCTTGATAACAAAATTGGCGACTCCACTCGGGAACATATTTTTTTCCTAGTTTTTCTTGATTTCTTGCTTTGATTAACTGGGTTTTTTTTTTTCTGAGTCACTGGGAGATCCAGCTTGACTCTGACTGCTAAACCACACTGGAAAAACCTTCATACTTTTTATTTTACCATTTTTACTTTTATTTCCGCACCCTACTTCGAGGGACAGTGCAGAGATATAAGATTTCCGCACTTTAAATTTTTGACACATTGCGGTGTTTCCAAACTGTATTGGTCCTTTGGCCTGCATAAATCAAGGATTTTTGCACTGTGTTAGTCTAGAGCCTACGAAAATTGTGAAA
>ML800794.1:229551-243448 GCA_009831015.1 Picea engelmannii
CATTTTCACAACGCCCTCCACATTTCATGGAACGACCATTGAAAATCATGATTTGGAAATTATTGATGGCATGGATGTAGCAATGAGTTTCTTGGGAAATGTGGCGATGAATAAAATTATGGGTGTTGCCACTATCAACTAGAATAATGACCTTTTGATGCTTGATGTAACCAATTAGCTTGAGGGTTTGGGGAGTGGAGAAGCTAGTGAGAGCATTGAGGGAAATGACCAGTTCTACTTTGGGAGGGTCTGAGGGAGGGGTTATGTCAATGGATTCAGGTGACTCAGACATAAGGGGAGTTTATACATCCTCTTCCGAAATATCCTCGAAGATGGCCATAAAAATATTTTGTTCTTTACACTTGTGGCCCAAGAAATAATTGTCATCACAATTATAAAAAAGGCATTTGAGTTGGCATTCAACCATTTCATCCCTGGTCAATTTTAGGATCTTTAGTGGAGTAGAGGGAGTAGTGGGATTCACTGATTTAGGGAGAGGGATAAAGGAGGGTTTTTGATTTTGAGAGGATACCACCTATTTTGATTCTTTAGCTATTTTAGTAGCCTCCACCCAACTCTGAGGCCGAGCCATGAGGACATGGGCTCGAATATCATCCTTGAGGCCGCTGATAAAACACTCTTGAAAAAAGGCATCATACATGCCCTCTATTCTAAAAGTCAGGCGCTCAAAGGAAGCTATAAAGTCTTCCATTGTTCCTAATTGTTTCAACTTTTTCAAATGGCCCAAATGGTTGGTGTCAGTGTCAAAGCATTCATAAAGCTCTGCCACAAAGTGTGTCCAAGCAATATACCCTTGACGAGAAGTTTTTCTCCATTGGCACCATTGCCACCATTCTTTATCTAGATGGAGAACACCATACCAGAGTTTGGCCAAGTCATCTGTAATTTTGTATACAGAGAAATAATGTTCCATTTGGGTTACCCAACCAGTGGGGTCTGAGCCATCAAATTTGGTCACATCCACCCGCGGAAGGCATAGGTCATGTTGAAAGTGATGGTTCTGAAAGTTATTGGAATGAGAGGAATGGTCACCTTCAGGATGTGGAGGTGAGGAAGAGGAAGGGTTATCTGTAGGGATATGCAATTTGGTGCAGAGTGTCGAAAATACTGATTCAAGCTGGGTGGTGAGGTGTTGAAGCAAGCTGGACTGATTCAAGCTGGACTGATTCAAGAATGAGACCATATTGCAAGGTGTTGAAGCGAGCTTCCAAGTATTGGCTGTGACTATGGGCCATGAGGATGGGGGAACTGAAAAGGAGTGGGCGGGGTCAAAAATTTTACCGCAAAATGATATGGAAGAATGTGATAAGGGTGAAGAGATGAATCCAATGGAATAGGTCTCAAATAATGGTGAACAAATTTCCAAACTCTTTTCCTTACTCCAGTCTGAAGAATACTGTAGAGAGGAAATGCCCAAATGCTTAACCAGAAATAAATGTGTATTTTCTTAGCAACCTGAACACAGTTGCACGACAATAGATCTTGTCTATTTTAATTTGTTTATGTTTTTGTCCCCAAGGGTTAGGTATTCAAGGGTTCTACAAACAAGGGTTTTCCATGTGCTATAGCTCTCTGATATACGTGCAGGGTCCAACAGTGGTACTTGACCCAATATCTCAGGGCACTAACTAAGGAGGATAGACCGTACCCTTAGCCATACTACCCGACTACCCAGGTACTAGAGATTATCTTCCCGAGTGTTGTTCTTGGTGACACTATAGAAATTAGGTGGCCGATTGGTTTATCTAAAGAGGGCTTCAGGTAATATAGGTCGATCCATACATAGGTTTTGTCTGATGCGCTATGACTCGAATGGGTACCAACAAGGGTTACAAGGGTGGCCAATAGATTTGCACTTAAGTACCACTTGTATTTCCCACATGTATGAATCCCTCAACTATGTGTTTATGTGTGTAACGACAGATTTCTATGGCTTAAAGATGCCGGAATACATCTCTACCCTGAAAAAAAAAAAAAAATTAACCCACACTTTCTTCCGAGGAAAGTGCTCTGATACCACTTGTAATATACCAGATATAAAATGTATGCATAATAGAAATAAATGCTAGAAATGGCAGCATAACAACAATATAACCAGAACATTCACCACAATAGAACTGAAATGATAAAACAATAATAACGGAAATAACACTTTGAATCTGAAAGAAATGTTCACAGGCCTCTTCAAGGGGGCAACCTCCAGTTGAGCAGATCTTTATTACAATAATATCCAATCTAGGTTTCTCATACCCTCGACTCCTATTTATACTAAAAAGAAGCATCTAGAGGAAGATCCTTCTAGAAGAAGAAGCTTCTATTAGGTCTTCTTACATCTACCTTATTCTATTTTATTGAAAGGCATTATTAATATTGACCTTTATTATATTCAAATATATTGTTCTACCTATGTGCAGGTTAGGACCCTAACATCCATAGTGTATTTTTGGTGGCTATGTTCAGATTTGAGTCATATTGGCATGGATCCACGGTGTATGTTTGGTGGCCATGACCTGTCTTACTTGACATGGATCTTTTCATGTTGGCATTTATGCTTTGAGTCATTTTTATTCTGAGTATGGGAACTCCTACCTCAGTGATGATATATTATTGTACTGTATTTACTTGTTTGTTGGCAGGTTTTCGACCAGCTGATCCTTGTTCCCTACACACACTCGACAAAGTATTTTAGCTATCACTCTTCTCTAACTTCATACTTTGGGGGGCTCTCTGTTACACATTATTTTCATCACCCTTATGATCGTTAATGATTGAAACCTATATGTTTCCTTCATAGGGGTCAGTGGCTTGAATTCCTCAAGAAAGAAGGGAGAAGAACTTTGCCTAAGAGAAGAAGTTGTATTTTCCTTTGTAAAAACCCTATTAAAGAGGATTTCCGTAGGTTTCACTATACACAGGGTGCATAAATTCCTTATTTTTTCACCTTTCTCTATAGCAAGGTTGTGGAGTTTCCGTAGGTTTCATTACAGCTAGGGTGCAACGGCCTTCGTACGTGGGAAAAACAAGCATTTTCTCGATGCTTATAGAAGGAGAATCTTGTATGGTGAGGTGGCCTCCAAATGGTTTGGATCTTACTTGCTTTCATGATTTAGTGGGATCATCCTAACCTCCTCACCTTATTCTCTTCAGCTTATAAAAGGAGAGGAACTCTCATGGAGAAAGTTAGCTTGATGAGGGTTTGAGTTGTTTTTGGCTTGATATTGTTAGCTTGGTTAGATTGGCTTTGAGCTTTGCTTTGTCAAGATAGATTGTGAGTAACTATCAGATCTATGGTCTCATAATACTTTGAGCAAGAAGTGTGTGGGAAGCAAGGAACTGTTGGAAGGAACCTGGCAACATCAAGGCATCTGGTTGTATCTTTCTTCCACATTATTTAATACATATATACTTTTCTTTCCTATATGAATGTTATTCGTCGATATTGTATGATTCCTTGATCACATACAAAGTTTCATATAAAATAGACTCTATTATTCTTGTCTTCGTTTTCTTGTGTTTATTTGCAGATATTTCTCATAAACCTCGAGATGGAGCTTGGATTGCATTGGAAAAGTTGGATCTTCAATATTAAAAAGGTATGTTCCAGATCCACTTCTCATTTGATAATTGAAAACTAAGTAAAGAGTAGTGTATTGTCTTGTTTTGTTCTAGTTTCATAGTGAATCTAGGGGGATTGATTTGTGTCCGCACATAACAATTAGATCGATAGCACGACCAACCCCTAAGTTAAAGATGATCCTTTGCCTATATCTCCAGCTAGTAATAATACTTCACCATTTAATGAGTACCAATAGGAGGATAAGTCACCAGAGCATGCAGATACCTCCCCTACTAAGGAAACACAAGAACCGGTCATAGAACATTTCTACACAGCAGGAAGCCTAGGAAACACTCTGACTTGGGGAGATCAACAAATTCCTGAACTAGTAGATGAAATCGATGATATAAAGGCAATCGATTATGATAGAAAAAGGAAATTTGTGATGAGAAGAACGACCAAGAAAAGGAGGCTCACGCTCGATAGCACACTTCTTGTCACCATAGAGGAGATGTTGCTCGACACAAAAAATTCTAAGATAAATGAGCTAATTGGAGAAGGTATGGCTATAAATGATGCCACTTTGGACAAGGAAAGAAGATATGAAAATGGGATAGTCACCATGAAGAAATATCTAGACCATATGTGCCATCAAGTAGAGTATTACCAAAATTAAACAAGCAAAAGGAATTAAGAGTGAGTTCCAAGAAACGTATGCGCAATTCACAAGTGAAAGGAATCTCTTCATCACTTGCATAGCTGATTTTCAAGAATATAATCTCATGGGGTTGGAAACTTGTAAATATGTATAGAGATGGTATGAGAAGGAACATCAGGCTTTGGAGTGGATCGACTACATAAGCAAAGTGCAGAAATGCCAAGACAAAGAGGAGCATGGAATCCGAATATTGATGGATAGAAGCATCTCCCTAATCAGGAAAGCAACTAAATACTGGGTAAGTATGGTCCAAGAACCTCAACGGAAGATACATGAAATATGGATAGAATGTGAGAACATCTGGGAGAAATTCAACCAGGAGATGAAGAGCATTGACCTACCAGAGTTTGGTCCACCGAAAGATTTATCCAATTTGCATGACATAGTCAAACGATAGAAAAAGCAAGACTCGTCATGGGAAGAAGAGATTTCACAGATTTCAAGCATGACCTCAGGTCAAGTAAAGAAGTTCATGGAACACCCAATCAAATCTATCGTAGTCCTACAATCCTTAAGTGTTAAGATAATCAAGTACAATGAACGGGCAGTAGAGATAAAAGAGGTCTTCTCTGCTCCGATGGATCAACACAGGTTTCCATATGCAAACACATGCGAAGATATGTTCGTCAAGTGGTCAGAGTATGAGAAGAAAAATCCACTCCAGTAGAACCATTTGAGAAGAAAAAGAGAACAAATAGATGAAATCTACCACGTGGCATTTTCCCAGTCTAACACCAATGTAGTGGTTATTTTTAGACTAGTTAATTTTTTTTATTAATAAAGGCATCGACCTTGAGCCAAGGTTTGATGGTTTTGGAGAGAAATATTTTTCTGAAATTTTGTATTAAAACTATTTATGTGCAAGTTTATTTTAATTAAGAAGTTATGTTTAGAACCAAAGACACTTCTATCATCTAATGCATGAATGTGTTTAGAACGAGGAGGATTATATATGTCTTTGGATTCGATATTTGTTGCTTTGTTGAGCAAGAGTTGTTGTACCTGTATTTAAAGTTATCTTATGATGTTGTAACAATTCTTTTATTCTAATTGGTGACTAGAAATCAATTGTGTTAACCTGTGATTGATAATAGAGTATTGGAAATTACTTTTCTTGCACTAACTTCTTATCACATGTATGTTTCTTTTTTGTAACTGTTATCTCAGAAGATGTTGAATGTCCACTAATTAAAATGGTATTAATGCTAGTTTTAATTTGTTTATATATTCTTCGTTTGCATGCTAGGGTAAAAGTTATCCTAGACCCAACCTTCCCCCAAAACACATAGTTAGCTTCTCTCTGTCATCTAGTCTAGAGTGTTATATTCCTTTTGTTATAATGTTAGAAAAATAACCGAAAATGAGAACTTCCTATGGTAAGGAGAAGGATTAACAAAAAATACATATATGTCAATCACAATTGAATCCCATCGATAAAACTAGCCAGATCATGAATCTGGAGAACCTTACCACTCATCAAATGCTTACGAGTCTAATTGGGCCTCTTAGGTGGGTTTGGTTCCTTTTATTGAGTTAAAGGGATCATGGATCCTCAACAGAATTGGTGTTAGAAGGAGGGCCTAATGAATGAATGGCTAATAATATTTCTATTAATATATTCTGCATAGCCTACAGATTTGAAACAACCCACATGCATGGCTAGTCATTCTCAAGACAACCCACATATAGAGAGTACTCCCAAGACAAGTAAGTCACCTCAACATGAGGAATAAGAACACATATACCCTGAGATACCTTATGCTCTTCCCCAGGAGGAGGTAAATAAGTTCAAAAGGATCAGAAGAGTTTACACTTGACAAATCAGAGGACTACCTTTATCTCCTTTACTTCCTCATAGAAAACAAGTAAGAAGACCAGTTGTTGACACCCCTGATGAGGTTTTTTTCACATGGTAGAAGACCTGATATATTTTTCCCTTAATAATATTGAATAACCTCTTAATCGGATACCCGAAACACCAGCTGGTAACTACTATGAACCTGACAGTTTTGAATCTGACGAGGAAGGGTCTAAATGAGATCACTCAGCTTCCGAATCGAAAGACATGGAGGATAATAATGACAACAATGAAGAAAGGGGTCTCGTCACCATAGAGGAGATGTTTCTCGACACAAAAAATGCCAAGATAACTGAGCTAATTAAAGCAGGTATGGCTATAATCGATGCCACTTTGGACAGGGCGAGAAGAGATGAAAGGGAGACAACTGCCATGAATAAATCACTAGATCATCTATGCCATCAGGTAGAGTATTACCATAATTCAACACAGGTGGTAGTTCTCCTGAAGAGTGAGTTCCAAGAAACATATGAACAATTCACAAGCGAAAGGAATCTCTTCACCACTTCCATATTTGATTTTCAAGAGGATACTCTCATGGGGTTGGAAACCTGTAAAGACATACAAAGATGGTATGATAAGGCACATTAGGCCTTGGAGTGGATCGACTACATAAGAAAAGTGCATAAATCCCGAGACAAAGAGGAGCATGACATCTGAATGTTGATGGATAGCAACATCTCACGAATCAAGAAAGAAGTTGAATATTGGGTAAGTATGGTCCAAGAAACTTAGCGGAAGATAAAGGAAAGATGGATAGAATGTGAGAAAAGTTGGGATAAATTCAACCAGGAGATGAATATTATTGACACACCAGAGTTTGTTCCATCGAAAGATTTCATCGATTTACATGATATAGTCAAACAACACACAGAGCAAGACTCAGCATGGGAAGAAAATATTTTGATGATTTCAAGCATGAACTTAGGTCAAGTAAATAAGTTCATGGAACACCCAATCAAATCTCTCGTAGTCCTAAAACTCTTAAGTGTCAAGATAATCAAGTACAAGGAATGAGCACTAGAGATAAAAGAGGTATTCTCTGCTCCGATGGATCATCACAAGTTTCCATATGAAAAAACATGTGAAGATCTCTTCATCAAGTGGTCAGAGTACGAGAAGAAAAATCCACTCCAATAGAACCATTTGAGAAGTACAAGAGAACAAATAGATGAAATCCACCACGTGGCATTTTCTCAGTTTAATACCACTCTAGTAGCTATTTTTAGACTAGTTAATTTGTTTTAGAAATAAAGGCATCGACCTTGAACCAAGGGTTGATGGTTTTGGAGAGAAAGACTTTTATGAAAATTTGTAATAGAACTATTCTTGTGCAAGTTCATTTCAATTAAGAAGTTATGTTTATAACCAAACACACTTTATCATCTAAGGCATGAATGTGTTTAGACCGAGGAGGATTATATCTGTCTTTGGATTCGATATTTGTTGCTTTATTGAGTAAGATTTGTTGTACCTGTATTTAAAGTTATCGTATGATGTTGTAATGGTTCTTTTATTCCAATTGGTGACTAGAAATATATTGTGTTAACCTGTGATTGATAATAGAGTATTGGAAATTACTTTTCTTGCATTGAATTCTTTATCACATGTATGTTTCTTTTCTGTAACTATTATCTCAGATGATGTTGAATGTCCATTAATTAAAATGGTATTAATGCTAGTATGAAGTTGTTTAGATATTCTTCATTTGCATGCTAGGGTAAAGGTTATCCTAAACCCAACCATATAGTTTTCTTATCTCTATCATCTAGTCTAAATTTTTATCTTCCTTTTGTTATAACGTTAGAAACATAACCAAAAAAGAGAACTTCCTAGCCCGAGGAGAAGGCTTAACAAAAAATACATATTTGTCAATCACAATTAAATCCCATCGATAAACCCATCCAGATCATGAATATGGGGAACCTTACCACTCATCAAAGGCTTACAAGTCTAATTGGGCCTCTTAGGAGGGTTTGGCTCCTGTTGTTGTTTTAAAGGGATCTCAGACCCCTCAACAGGGTGATACTGTGTTATGCGCTTTGTGCATAGTGTAGCCTTTTGGTTTACTAGAAGGGATGATGGTGCAAATGGTTTTGTTGGAGAACTAAGGTAGAACCTGGGTCAGACCATACATCAAACACCAATATATCTATAGAAATTTATTTCCATTAGGATCATAGAGACTCCCCCAAACTCCCCACCCCCTCACCTAGTGCCCATGTGATTTCCACCACATTATTCCTTTTCGAAACTACATCAAATAAGTAAGTTTGGGTTGGACGATTGGCTAGATCTCCTTTAAATTTTCCTTTCCTGGCCAAGCTTTCCATTTTTCTCCCCCCTTTAATCTGTGATTATAACTAGTGATGTTTCCTCAAGTAACAATAGAAAGGGGATGGTGTTAGGTATCTAGAGAGGTAGTAATGGGGGCCCAGAGGGCCCATAGTGATAATAGTGGAGGCCATTTTATGTATGGTGGACTAGGTCCACTATATTATTAAATAAGGCTCGCTATGGTAGTTAGATATAACAAATGGGTAGTTAGATATAATAAATGTAATAGGACTTCTTAGAAGGTTCTACTTCTAGAAGATTCCTCCTCTAGAATGTTCTTAGGTGCTGGTAGCACTATATAAAGAGGTTTAAGCAATGTAACGAGATATGAAGAGAAGTATTGTATTTGGAGGGATATTTCAATAGCAGGATGCCCCCTCGAAGAGGCAAGTGAATAGGAGAGGGTCCCATCCATAATAGGATCCATTGTATGGTGTTGCCCTACCTCAAGGGTTTTGATATAGTAAAGTGGTGGTTTTCTATATGGTTTCATATATCTTGTGTGGTGATTGTATTCATATATATTTGGATCTATTGTGATATTTTGTATTCAGTATTTGGATCTTAACAAGTGGTATCAGAGCTAGGTAGCTAGAGAGGTAGTAATGGTGGTCCAGAGGGCCCATAGTGATAATAGTGGAGGCCACTCAATGTAAGGTGGACTAGGTCCACCATATTATTAAATAAGGCTCACTATGATAGTTAGATATAATAAATGGGTAGTTATATATAATAAATGTAATAAGTCCTCTTACATTTATTATATCTAACTACCCATTTATTATATCTAACTACCATAGTGAGCCTTATTTAATAATATGGTGGACCTATTCCACCTTACATTGAGTGGCCTCCACTATTATCACTATGGGCCCTCTGGGCCCCCATTACTACCTCTCTAGCTACCTAACATTCCATCCCCCTTATGAAAGCGTTGTCCTCAACACTTGATATACAACCATATACTAGGGTCCCATGGATAAGTGTGGACCATAGTGCTAAAGTAGACTAGAGAACCAGGGTCCCATTGAGAAATGGAAGCCACCATATTGAAGTAGTCCAACCACCATTGTAAACTAGAGTCCCATGTCCAATTTCTCATGTGAACCCCACATGGAAGATATCAACACCTAAAAACCAACTGAAAATGATGCTCCCAATACTGACACCTATCATGTGGATCTAAATAAGAATATACATCCACATAGTGGGAGATGATCAAAGATGAATATGGAAGGAACAATACCATTGTAGAATATGCAGGCTAGATGCTGGTAACTAGCTCTTGATGTGGGACATTGATGTTCTCTACAAAAGGTGTCGTTGTATGGCGTTGCCCTACCTCAAGGGTTTGGTAATAATAAAGTGTGGTTTTTTCTATATTTCTTTATGAATCTATTGTGTATTCAGTATTTTTGGTGATTATATTTGTATATATATTCATTTTCTTATCAAGTGGTATTAGAGCACTTTCCTTGGTAGACATTGTGGGCAAATATTTTTTTATTTTTGTAGATTTCTTTTTCGGAGAAGAAAAAAGAGGGTTGTGACATTCCAGAAAATTTTGGTATATTTATGTGAAAAATTTGCAGAAAAAGGTTGTAGATATGAGTTCCTCTCAGAAAAACACCCAAGTTTAAAAACAAAAACAGTCGAAACGGATTCTGGGAACTGAAGTTATGAGCATTTTAAATTCAACAGTTTTTCAGGGTTTTTCCGAAAAACACCGCGATTTTCTGCAGTAATTTATTATTCTATTTTTTGGGTTTTTTCGTGATGGTGGAGAGACTGCAGAGTTCATAAATTTTCATAAGGTGCTCAGATGGCTATTTCTTCTCAAACCCTCAAATAAATTCTATATATTATTGAAGCATTCAAAGCCCAATTGTTTGACAGATTGGATGGCTTTGTAGATGGCCTCAATGATATTTTTCGAAGTATTCAAGATTCATTGGATAACATGCAGGAGAGATTTCTTATGGAGGACCTCAGAGATGAATATAATCAAGAAATATATTCTTGGTATGATTTTGAGGTCGATTGTGATGATTGGTATATGGATAGTTTTCATTTATGGGATGACAACCACTTCCATATTTTATTTGATGACTCTAGTCCACCTTCTATAGAAAAAATCAATGTCCCACATCAGGAGCTAGTTACCAATGTCTAGCCTACATATTCTACAATGGTATTTTTCCTTTCAAATTCATCTTTGATCATCTCCCACTATGTGTATGGATATTCTTATTTAGATCCACATGATAGGTGTCAGTATTGAGAGCATCATTTTCAGTTGGTTATTGGGTGTCGATATCTTCCATATGGGGTTCACATGAGAAATTGGACATGGGACTCTGGTTTACAATGGTGGTTGGACTACTTCAGCATGGTGGCTTCCATTTCTCAATGGGACCCTGGTTCTCTAGTCTACTTCAGCACTATGGTCCACACTTATCCACGGGACCCTAGTATATGGTTGTATATCAAGCATTGAGGAAAACGCTTTCATAAGGGGGATGGAATGTTAGGTAGCTAGAGAGGTAGTAATGGGGGCCCAGAGGGCCCATAGTAATAATAGTGGAAGCCATTCAATGTAAGGTGGAATAGGTCCACTATATTATTAAATAAGGCTCACTATGGTAGTTAAATATAATAAATGGGTAGTTAGATATAATAAATGTAAGAGGACTTCTTAGAAGGTTCTACTTCTAGAAGATTACTCCTCTAGAATGTTCTTAGGTGATGGTAGCACTATATAAAGAGCCTTAAGCAATGTAATGGGATATGAAGAAAAGTATTGTATTGTGAGTTGAAGATCATTAGGAGGAAGCCCCCTCGAAGAGCTAAGTGAACAAGAGAGGATCCCTTCCATAATAGGATCTGTTGTATGGTGTTTCCCTACCTCAAGGGTTTGGTAATAATAAAGTGTGTTTTTTTCTATCTTGATTTGTGGATCTATTGTGTATTCAGTATTTGTGGTGATTATATTTGTATATCTATTTAGGTTCTTATCGGATGGAGCTTAGCATATTCAATAGGGTCATAATTTGAATATTGGGAAGAATATATATTTATGACCTTATACTTCCTAGTGTAGTCTAGGATATGGGGTCTCAGTTGTTCCCCTATGGGTATTGAGAAGAAACAAATCATATAATTGGGCTCATTTTATAATTTCTTGAGATATTTTAGGTGAGGCCTTTAGATTCTTAATTTTTTTTAAGTATGCCAAAAAAACAATTCACAAAGATTTGTGATACCAATCATGTAGATTGAAAAAGAATTCAATATTAGTTCATCCCATAATATTTCCAACAAAGTTTTCCTTACCATATTTATTGGGTAGGTTAACTTTCAATTTTGGAATAATTCTATCCAATCCATTAGTGAATACACAACCATTTGGAGGTGTTGGAAGGCTGAAACCTAGAGTAATTTGGTCAATGCACATTCCAAGAAGAGGTTTTGGGAGAATTACTCAACTATATTACACAACATGCATACAAGAGGGACTTGGATGTCTCACTTTCTAAGATTTTCTATTATCGAGGGTTTGTTCTAAGCATGGATCCAACAAAAGAATGTGAATTTTTGGAGGGTGTTCTATTGGATTACTGAGAGGGGGGGTGAATCAGTAATAGAGAAATTTAATCCTTTTTAACCATATAATCCAAGTGTTATATAAATGAAGCATTATCATCCAATAACTGAAGAGTAAATAAGCAATGAACAAATGAACAAACATACACATACACAGTACACCAGTGTTTTATGTGGAAACCCAAATCAGGAGAAAACCACATAATGTTTTTTCTTATATGTCTTGAAGAATTACATTCATTGGAAGCACCAACTTCCTTTTCTTTCCAGATGCAATTGGAAGGAGGCTCCAACCCCCTATTTTCTTAGGCTACAACATGAGGGAAGATCCAACTCCCCAATTCTCTAGCTACAACCAGAAGGAGGCTACAACCCCCTATGTTCTCCGACTACAATCAGAAGGTGGATACAACCACTTGTCCTTGCCCTGTCCTGCCACCCTGAAGTACAAGTAGAATGATGGAACCACTGTCAACCTGTCACTGTGAGATATACTGCTATAAACTTGTACCAATAAATATAAACCATGCATCAACTTGTACCTCAACCTGTAATCAACTTGTACCATAAACAAGTGCATCAACCATGCACCAACCTGTACCAAATAACCTATAATCAACCTGTACCATAAACAAGTGCATTCAACCATGTACCAAGTATGTACCAATCATGTGTCAACTACTCATCAACTATGACTCATCAATATGTACCAACATCATAAACTATACACCTGATGTATGTGTCAACTCATCAACTACTTGTCTCAACCATGTACTCAACATGTACCTCAACCAAAATACCTCATCAATTTCATCATCCAAATCTGATTTGTAGCTCTGTAATAGAATTGGTGTATATTATCATATTCCTTCAAAACTTCCTTAACTTCAACAACAAGAGACTATCATTTTCATCAAACTTTTCTTTAGTCTCACATGCCTAGTTTTGGATTAGTCAACAACCCTAACTTGAAGTAATCATAAATTTGTACATGTAATGTATAAATATATGAAACTAATACAAAATGTTCTTTAGTGTGTTTTATGCAATTCCTCCAGGTTTCACTACTTGGAACCTCTCTGAAAAGGATTTATAGCAAAAATGGCATACCTTGTTGAATTCTAGCTTACTCTAGAGAGCGACCTTGTAGAGCATGCCCTGCACAGAATATTTGTTGAATTATTTTGAAAATGTTAAAAAACATACTATAGACTGTACCCTAAGTAAAAAAATTGGTTTCACTTAATTTGGATATGTTATGAAGACGTTATGACATATTTACCCGAAACACTTGTTTTTGACTAGTTTCAGGACTAGCCAAAAACCCTATGTTTCATGGAGTGTAACTCCAAAAATACAATGCCCTACAAGATGAATTTTTTACCACAGATACTTGGATATTTTTTCTCAATGGAATATAAATTTAATGGTCTGAGTCATTATAGAAAACAATTTATAGTGAAAATGGTGAGATGACTTGTAAATAACATACCTTAGAAAGAACCATCAAAATAATTTATCCTTCCTTGCATTTCAGCCTTCTTTTCTTCACCTTCCCTTAGAATTTCATCTTATATATCCTTGGTTACCTCAGACACCTATATATATTCAATATGCTCAAGTTTGATTAAAATTAGAGAGCCTTGCCTCTTATTTATACTCTCCAAGTAGCTTCCTTAAAAACATATTCTAGGTCACTTGGCCCCACTTTCCTTATTTTAGGGTTAACCCAATTCTAATTTATCCATTAAATTTATTATTGAAATAATTTATTTTGTATTCACTTTGAATTATAATACACTCA
>ML800795.1:0-24392 GCA_009831015.1 Picea engelmannii
GGGGGGGGATATTTCTATGGTTACTACTATTCCAAGAATTTGTCTTTGAAGTAATAGTCAGGCCAGAAAAATTGAATGCAGGACCTGACCGTCTATCCAGAGTCACCAATGGAGAAGAACCTACAAAATTGGAGGACAACTTTCTGGATGCATAGTTATTCTCAGTACAAATTGTTGATGAACACTTCACAGATATCATTCAATACTTGAGCACAGTTATTTCACTACAAGAATATAGCACCGTACAGAAGAAAAACATGGTAGTTTGTGCTGTTGAACATCAATTAATTGCAGGACACTTATACAAAATGGGCACAGATAGCATCTTGCAAAGATACGTGTTAGAGCACGAAAGACCACGATTCTTAGCATAAGCTCATGAAGGAATAACATGAGGTAATTATGCAGGTAAAGCTACAGTGTAGAAGGTATTGCGCGTAGGACTATGGTGACCAACGATTCACAAAGACTCAAAGGAGTACTATCAAACATGTGATGTCTGTCAAAGGGTAGGCAAACCCAACAAAAGAGACAAGATTCCATTTCGACCACAAGTAACATTGCAGGCATTTGATAAGTGGGAAATCGACTTCGTGGGAACAATCAACCCACCAACAAAAAGAACAAGAGCTAGGTACATTATCACCGCAAAAAAATACCTAACAACATGGGTGGAAGCCGCACCCGTGAAGGATTGTATCACAGAAACAACATCCCACTTTTTATTTGAACAAGTCATTACTTGATTTGGGTGTCCAAGAATTTTGATGAGTGACCAAGCCATGCACTTCATAAAACGAACCATCAACGTGATGAGTGAAGATTTTGAAGTCCATCACCATAAGAGTACACCATATCACCCATAGGCAAATGGCACAGTGGAAGCATTTAACAAAATCCTGGAGAACGCGATGATGAAGATTTGTAACATCAATAAGGACGAGTGGGACCTCAAAGTACTAGCATTCTTATGGGCCTACTAGACTACGTGCAAAAATTTGACAGGGCACACACCATTTAAACTGGTCTATGGCCAGGAAGCAATAGTGCCATTAGAATTTTTACTACCAAGCTTGTGCGTAGCAACCATCACGCAAATGACAGAATGAAGCATAGTACAAGAGAGACTAAATCAATTAATGACCATGGAGGAAGATCAGGTCTTAGCAGGATTCCACCAACAAGTTCAAAAAGCAAGGGATAAATCTTGGCGTGATCGACACATAAAGAAGAAAATTTTCAAGGAAGGAGATCTAGTACTGATGTATGACATCAAATCGTTTCATCATTCAGGAAAGATAAGAATGCATTGGCTAGGACCATACAAAGTGAAATATGTCATAGATGGAGGAGTTGTACAGTTAAGAGATTTATCAGGTGCAAAACTTAGAGGGATGATTAATGGGAGCCGACTAAAGCTCTACTAGGACAGTTGACTAGCCACCATGCAGTAAAAAAAAAAAAAAGTATATCGAAAGAGAACCAAAAGGAAAAGAACCAGAGAGGGATCAATGCATCGAAGATAGGAAGGGCATGAACAATTAGGTGAGGAAAATGACAACTGTCACATACAAAGGGAAACAAGCGGGAAAAATAAAGTCGGCAAAAGCAATACGACAAGACAATGTTAGGTGGAATTGAAGGCTGGAAAGGACCGATGGGACATCACATTAATCATGCCAAAAGGAGTTGACAAAGCAGGAGTAATGGAAAGTATGAAACCATTAAAGATGCATTGAACCGATAATTAAGATGCATTAAACCCATAATCAAGGAAGCGTCCTCGACAAGCTTCATGGGAAATCGATACAACACACGGACGTAGGAGCCAATAGTCTATTCCTGAAAAGAGAACAAATAGAGAATGACATAAGCTAAATAGCATAGTGTGACTTCACAGAGATAACAAATACTGTTCGAATCCAACACACATTTGACATTCATTTCCATGGCACTGCCCAAGCAAGCAGAAGCGAGCTAGACTACCAGGAAAAGCAAAGTTCAGACCAGGTCACGAAGACATGCGGAAGAAGGTGAAAAGAAGCCGCCGGAGATCATTGATAATGATGAAATCCCATCCCCAGACACAACACCAGTGAACCCTACACCCATACTGGAATAAATCCAACAGCCAACACCGGAGGGCATGGATATGGAGATACCAGTGGAAATACAGAATATACAGAACCAGGAAACATAAACCCTAAAGGAGGTGCAACTGGAGATTCGAAGTAGCTCAGAGACGTAATGGAATGACGTCGATTCAGGAGTCAGTAGTTGAACCAGAAGAGTCACATATGACCATATCAAACCACCCAATAGGAGGGATTGTCCAAGATTCCTCAGATTGGCTGAAATCTTATACAGAGGAACAACCGAAAGCCACTGGAACTTCAAGCCAGCCACCACCAATGAAGAAAGACAAGATATAGATACCTAGGTTGCCTCACAAGAAACCTGTAGCAGAAATCACTCTACCGCATATACCAGAGGGGGTACAAGTAGGACCATACCTTCTGGGCCATATAGGGAAGCTCAAATACTCTGACCATGATGTAGAAGACGAAGACAAATTTATGGAACTTGTCAAGAGGGTATTTTTACAGACTATGGACACAAATAAGGTTTTAGAACCGATCGAGCAGCCACTCTAGTGGGAAACTGGGCTGCAAAAAACAAGAATTTTAGGTTTGTTGGACTTACCACATTTTGGCATAGGTCAACCTACAACCTCATGCGTCAAAAAATTGTTAGCAGTCATGAATGGTGGGGACATCTGGTTGGACAAGCTTGTCTCGATAGACGTAGAGATGATCGCGAGTATAATAGGATTTCCATCCCAGGGCATGGATCCCACACTGTTTATGGATGACAAAACCAAGGAGAAATCACTAGTAGAAGAGATGAAGAATAAGTATGGCACTGATAGGGGGACAAGAGGGATCGTTATCAAAAGAATCAACAATGTCGAAACACAACTGGGCGCAAAAATCTTAGCCTGCAAGTTGCTAAGAAAATGCCACAGGGAGGAAGTCCAGCTGGAGTTGCTGTAGTTTCATCTCAGTGCACAGAAGGCAGCTCAATGATATGGGAACCGTATCTCTTGAACGTGTTCCTGGATGAATGCAAGGATGCACAATATCTAGGCACAAAGTTTCACTACTCATGGCTGATCACATTAATAGCCTTCATGGGATGGAAAAAGCCAAGGTATGTAGTTTTTTGTACCAGACCAAAACGGAATCAGGGAGCGAGGTATTTGTTGCTCAAATCCAAGCCAGAGTCGAGGAGAAAAATGGAAAATGGGGCCATCTTTGAGGGATAACTAAGCGACGTACAAGAATCCATCTCCAAGATGTGGAGAATCACACTAGAAGTTGTCGTGCGATATGGGGACATCACCAATTTCCAGGCCACATGACACACAATGTGGATACAGGAAAGGAAGGATCTGGATAAAAAGTGGCTAAATATGTGCTACTGCATCATAGAGGGTGACATTTACATGGTCATCAGCGAATGGGTCGATGAATGGACAATCCCAACCATCACCCAGGAAGTGCTGGAAAGAATAGCAGAAGAAGAGGCAGAGTAGAGAGAAACACAACCTTCGGAAATCCAAGTTCCCAAGAGATGAAGAATGAGACAGGGCAAGAAAATCGGGGAAGGGAAGACAACCAGCAGCAGGGGGACTGAAACATCAGCACCACAGATAGAGGAAAGAGTGCAAGAAGAAGAATGAGATTCAGTCCAGGAAATACTGCAGCCACATGTAACATTCTGCATCACCCCTATTATGTTGCGCATGGACGAAATTGTGGGGCAGACACCCTTGAAGGACTTAAGCCAAATCCAGCTAGTGTTGATGAGGATACCAGCTGGGGCACTACATAGGTTGTCGGTTAGCGTGAACCATGAGGTACAGTCTCAAGCATGCAAGGACTTAACCAAATTGAAGCAGGAAAGAAAGAAACGAGACGCACTAGACATATTATATGAGAAGGATAAATCTGAGACCCGGGAGGAAAGGTAGTGCATAAAAGGATTGGATCAGAAAGTGGCAGGAACTTATGAAAATATTCCATAGGCTGCGCAGAGAGAGGAAATCACAACAATAGAAAATATTGATCAGATTGCACAGGCAATTGATCAATATCAGAAGTAGATAGATAATCTCTGAGAACAACTCACACCAACCACTCCACCAACAATGAAGGAGAAAAGGAAGTAGGAAGCAACAACGCAGCTGCAGGAGATAGAGCAGCAGGTCAACACAACAAATGACTTGTTTAATAAAGAAACGCAACTTTGGACTAGCTTAGAGGAGGATCAACAGGTCCAACAGTGGGACAAGGAAGAAGAAAGGATCAACGTAGCGATCCAAGAGCTCAAGCAGAGGCATAAGACAATACCAATCATAGAACGGGTTAAAGAGACGCATGACATGAAGATATTTCAGACAGAGATAATTACTGCACAAACCCAGAAACAAGAGCGACAGGCTCAAAATAAACTGTTGCAAGAATGGGTAGCAGAAGTGCTAGCACAAGCAGAGGAAGCCAAGGCACGTATAACACAGACCTAGGCAGAGTTCATGGAATTGATCAACGATGTAATTGCAGTCCATATAGTGGACACAATCAAGGAGAAGACTGTGCAAGCACATACATAGGTGACAAAGCTTAAGAAAAAGTTCCAGGCGATCACCAAGGAGATCAAGGGAGAAAACAGAGGTTAGGTGGCTCAAGAAAAGCCACATATCAGTGTTGGGGGACTGTTGGAGGTAGGCCAAATCATAAAAGCAAGACGTTTTTTGGGAAAGAAAGCATGCATGAGGAAAGCGCCAACTAGAAGGAAGCACAACACATGCGCATGCAAGGAAGGAAACAACTGGAAGGAAGAACAACACGCACACATGGGAGGAATACCTAACGAAAGTAGGGTTGGGGTTTTGGTAAGGTATTGTAATGGCCGAAGAGACATAAATGTATAAATATAGATACCAAGGTATTATAGAGGGTTGGGGTTTTTGTATTGTGCGGATTATTGTTGCTATAGTAGTTACGCATGAGTTGATGCGATATGTAAGGGTTTTTGCTGTAAGACCTATTTTTGTATAAGTTGTTGATCTAGAGGGAGAATGAGGGAGGGTAAATATTGAGGGTTAGATCGTAGGTTGGGGATCCTGGTGCGATCTAGTCCGCCTCATATAGATCTCACCCGACTGTGGAGGATTTTAAAGTGTGTGGCGTTGTAGATGCAGAAATACCATAATAAAAGAGCCAAGAGACAAATCGTTGTGGGTGTATCCCAGGAGGGGGTGAACCACGATAACATCTATGTTACATGATGAATACATACATATCTTTATTTTCTTCAGTAGTTATTATTATGTTGAATGAATGAGTTACTATATTTCTTGTTTAATTACTGTTGCGATATTGAGGGAATAAGTTGTTAGAGTTACTGCATAGTCGTGAAGAACAGTATGTTTCATTTACAAATTATAATAATGGTTCAATATTCAAATCCTTTATCTCACACTCAATCCTAGGCTGTAAACACATGAGTCTTACAGCCACCCATTAAAGCTATCTTAGGTGAGACTGCACAACTCATCCTGTGTGTTGTTTTGCCTTCTGGTTCACCAGGAGGGCTGATAGTTTTAGAGACTTTGTTGGAAACCCCAAAGACATGAACCTTGGGTCATTATAAACTCAGACCGTATAGAATAATAGTAACCAACAGGTCTACACATACATTTCACGATATCTCGCAAGAGTTTGGAACTTGGGCTGATAAATTAATGCACAATCTATCTTGTTACTCTTACTTCCAATTGTAGGGTAGTAAAATAACTCGTCATCTAGAATAACCTTAGGAGTTATGCTACATGCTTTCCTCACAAGGGGAGATAAGTAAAAAACTAATATATATTATGGGAATATGATGCATCCTCTTCTAAACCCATTTTCTAGGGATGAACAAGTCTCTTAATTTTTTTATCCCCGAGGGTTATATTGATTAGTAAATGCTCTTGTATAAAATTTCAGGGAAGTCTTAGGATCAAATCCCATTGATTCCCTTGGGTTACCTATGAAAGGTAGAGGTTTAGGTTAGATGCAATGGCTCTCATGGAAATGAAGAAATTCTATAGTGTGAATTTTCCAAGGACTTGTGCTTGTTTGGAATAACCTTAGGATTTACCCCTACTTTCCTCATAGTGGGGGAGATAGTCTTGTGGGTATATGATGCAACCTCTTCTAAATATATTGTCTAGAGTTGAAAATTCATATTACATTATAAAATACTAAGTGCTTAGATTAACTCATTTTCATCCATATTGTTGGGGATTTGGTTAGTTCCATGCCAGAAAGTTCTTGGTTCAAACCCCCTTGGGTGAGGAACACTAGTCTTCATTGATGGGTTTACTAGGGATTCCATATTCTACAAATGTGGGGAAGCATAGCTTGGGTTCCCTATAAGGTTTTCCTTGGAAAAAAAATGTGAATATTGTGATGTTATTAACACTCTTCAAACCAAGGTTAAGAAAAACCTATCAATATTATTATACCACACCCCAAGGGATTGTTACAAACCATACAAGGATTTCTTTATCCAACACACAAAACTACCATCCTTTTCAAATCCTAGGGGTTGAGTCCATATACATATCCTTAGTGAGATCACTTGATAAGAAATCACTCTATCCATATTATGTACCTCCCATCCAAAATTAGCAACAAGTGAAAGAATTTAAACTAAATAGAATTCACATTTATGATGGGAGAAAAGGTCCGAGTGTAGTCAATACCTTCATGGTGAGCATCCCTTTCACTACCAAGCCTTATGTCTCTCAACAATACCTATTGATGGAAAATTAATCTTGTATACCATCAAAATTTAACCACATTCTCTTTTATGTGATTAGGGAACCAATTCCCAAGTATTATTTTTCATCTAGTAATTATACTCTTTAGCCATAACATTCTCCTATTCAATCGAACCATGCAAATATACATATGTATCAGGATCACTTTCGGGTTATCTATATGCATAAATCCTTGACATTAAATATATCAATATGGGAGTCTGTAAACTTAGAGATACTAACATTTTATGTGTAGGACGAAATCCTATCCTATCCTACCTATCCTATCTTAATAAATAAATGTTGGCAACTAAGTCAAAACCCAAAGTGGAATCAAAAGCAAGTAACCTAACCCACATAATTACAAAATTTCTGTTGGATTACTGAGAGGGGGGGTGAATCAATAATAGAGCAATTTAATATTTTTTCACCATAAAATGCAAGTGTTATATCAATGTAGCATTATCATCCAATAGTTGCAGAGTAAATAAACAATGAACAAATGAGAAATCATACACATACATGGTACACCAGTGTTTTATGTGGAAACCCAAAGTGGGAGAAAACCACAAAATGATTTTTCTTATATGTCTTTAATAATTACATTCATTGGAAGCACCAACTTCCTTTGTTTTCCAGCTGCAACTAGAAGGAGGCTCCAACCCCCTAGTTTCTTAGGCTACAACTTGAGGGAATATCCAACTCCCCAATTCTCTGGCTACAACCAAAAGGAGGCTACAACCCCCTCTATTCTTCGGCTACAACCGGAAGGTGGCTACAACCACCTGTCCTTGCTCCATCCAGCTGCCCTAGTTTCTCAGGCTACAAATTGAGGGAAGCTCCAACTACCCAATTCTTTGGCTACAACTAGAAGGAGGCTACAACCCCCTGTGTTATTTGGATACAACCATAAGGTGGATACAACCACTTGTCCTTTCCCTGTCCAACTTCCCTAAAATATAAGTAGAATGATGGAACCACTGTCATACTATCACTGTGAGATATACTGCTGTAAAATTGTACCAATCAACATGAACCAAACAACCTGTACCAGTAACCTCTGCCAACATGTACCATACATCAACCTATACCTCAACCTATACCATAAACAAATGCATCAACCATGCACCAAACCTGTCACAACAACCTGTCCAAAAATCCTATCACAACAACTTGTCTCATCAATCTTATCAACCAAATCAGATCTACTCACCAAGACAACTCTCAACCATATGCACAATAACACCAATATGTGCATCAACCAAGCATATCAAAACAACTCATAATCATCACCAATATCAATATGTGCTTCTAATAATATACCAAGACAAGTATGCTACATCATCCATAAACCATGTGTCAACAATAATACTAACAGGTACCTCCAACCATGTACCAAGTATGTACCAATCATATATCAACTACACATCAACTATGACTCATCAATATGTACCAACATCATCAACTATACACCTCATGTATGTGCCAACTCATCAACTACTTGTCTTAACCATGTACCCAACATGTACCTCAACCATATACCAATATAACCATCAAAAGTTCTCTAGCAATACATCACACTATCCATAACCAAATGCCATAAACCCTTACCAATACCACCAATACCATAAAACATTAGCCTCAGGGATCTACCATTCATAAGCCAATCATATACCAATACCACTAAAAAGTGTCTCTCACAATGCACCACAAGATATGCCAATAAATCAAGCTAAGTGCACTGACAATATACTTCAATAGATCTGCCTCAAAACCATTCTACAACAAGCCCTAAGCTTCCAAGAGGGCATCCAACATATTTACAAGGAAAACCCTCAACTAGATTCATAAGTTCAAGACTACACATATGAAAACCATACCTTTTTCTTCTTTTATCATTCTACTGTCGCGATTTTTCTACCCCGGTTTTTCTGCCACACTTTTCCTACTGCGATTTTCCTGCTGCACTTTTTCTGCCACGGTTTTTCTGTCGCACTTTTTCTGCAGTGATTTTCCTGTCGCACTTTTTATGCCACACTTTTCCTACCATGATTTTTCTACCGCACTTTTCCTGCCATGATTTTCTTGCCGCACTTTTCCTACCGCACTTTTTCTGTCGTGATTTTTTTACCACACTTTTTTTGTCGTTATTTTTCTTCCACACTTTTTTTGCCACACTTTTTTCTATCAATAATACCTGCCCAAATAACCTTTCAAAAAATAGATATTCAATGATATTCAATAGGTTATTAAATGAGAGACCTTTGCCTCTTATTTATACTTTCATGTAGCTTCCTCAAGGGGTTACCTTCTAACCATCTTAACCTACTTTCCTTATTTTAGGGATAACCCACTTCTAACCACTTTTCCATTTAACTTGACCACTTTCCACAATTAGTAAGTTCTCCATTAACTTTATTATTTAAATAATTTCTTTTAAATCAACTTTGACTTATAGTATACTCATCACTTCACTTTATTATTTAAATATGTTCTTCTTTGCAACCACTTTGACTACTTTGACCTTTTGGGGCTTCTAGATGACTCATGAGGGTTCTTCAAATTCACATGACCATAACTCTCTAACCGTGAGGAGTTATGTGACGTTCCACATACCACCGGAAATGGAATGACATATACTATCCATGTAGAATAGTATTATCTTCAAATATATTAAAAATCAGACCATTATACATCAAACAAACTTGGGTCCATTACGCAAACCTTTGTGCTACCAGAATTCGCTACCGGACTTTCTTCAAGGGTTGACATCAATGACAACCAACCCAATTAATCAACAATTTCACTATATGGTAAATCAAAGAAGTTCTTTGTTGGGAATGAAATATTGTCTTTCACTTATTGTAATATATCGTTCACCCTTTTATTGATTTGATTATGGAGAGTTTGTTCTCATAAATGAATATGTATTATGTGATAAGAAAATGGATATGATTCTCTGAAAATGGTCACTTATATAATTGTGAATCACTGATGTAACACCCCTGTTTCCACCAGTTTGTAAATATAAATATATTGGGTAAGAGACTATGGAAAACTCGATATGTGTGAATGTTTAATTTGATGAACCTTTGTATAAAGGTCAATGAATGTAATTTATATTATTAATAGAAAATGGATAAGTGTTGCATGACTGTTGAAAGGGGGATTTTCCAAGATAGACCATGTATGCTATGAAAGAGATGGTGAGGGGAACCAGGAATGGTTGAGATAACCCCCACCAAACCAGTACCTTGCTGGATTTAATTGCTCAGGACCAGAACATTCCTCTGACCTAGGAATGAATTACAATCAGGATGGTAGGTGGGAAGACCTCCTCAAGAGTTAATGAGGGGATGGGGAAGAGCGCCCATCTGTAAGGCTTTCAGACCTGACCACATACTCAAAATTTGGACCACACACAAACTTTCTGAGGAAGGAAAGAAAGGAAGGCGTGATTGGCAGAGGAAGACATGCGAAGAGAAACAGAGAAGAGAGAAAAAACTCTCAATTTTGAGGAAGAACTAGAAAATGAACGTGTTCTGGTCACATGATGTGGCTTGCATGGTTATGATACAAGATGATAAACGAGGGTGCTGAGTGACTGAGGAAGTACTCAGGCAGACCTCCTTGCTTGGTATAGAGAAATCCGTTGCCAAGATCCCATGGAAGGAGGAGAGTAACCTCCATCCCTGATTGTTGTTGATCCGGAAGACATAATTATCTCTAAGAGAATCATGGTCTAGCTCGGGGGTGGCTAGTGGTAAATCCATTAGGAGTGACTGAGCCTATGGTTGGGTGGAAACAGGCACCCCTTTCAGCAGTCACATCACGTCGCCTGGTTCTACTAAGTGTTTTCATACCTTGTGCACTGAAATGGAATAATGAATGAATACATGTATTTATTTGTCTATAAATGGTTTGTGTGTTGAATGGTCAATCTATGTGTATGCATTTGTCTTCTTATGAAATTATACTTCTGATTGATCGTCTATATGCCCTAGTTTAGCCTTCAATATGTCCTTGGGACATAATCCTATATGAGGGATGGGATAGAGATCATTGCATCAATCTAACCCCATCGGTTTGGAGAGGATATCTCCTTCAGACTCCTTGCTGTGCAACCGGGACATCATGCCCAAGTCCTTAACAATTTCATGATAAATATCAGGAAGGATAGCAAGATTTAGTCTTGAAAGGGAATATACTTTTGTTTGGAAGACAAGTGGATGAGATATGTTCGAGAGAACCCATATGACCAACACCTAGGAACCTCAGGCTAAGCCTAAGGGAGCTAATTTATTTTGAATTTGGAGCTCCGGAGGTTCGGTACTTTGGGGTATTGTCAACCCTACTAATCATCAACTAGCCGAAGGTAACCGAGAGTTTTTGTTACCGACAAGTTGACCGTCAATGGATGGTTTCCCTAGTGGTTAGAGGAACCTATCTTACTGACTAAACTGGGATCCCACTCCTTATCGTGAAGAAGTGTGAGCCGCCGATTGAGAATGTTTGGGGATTCCCTCAATCATTGGATCTACACCGAGAAGACTTCGATGGAGTTCTACTTCAGGAGAATAGAGATGCTATAGCATCAAATTCCCTGAACACTGAAGTTACGAAGTAAAGGAGAGTCGTATATTTGGGGGAGATTGTAGGGAGCCCTCCCTACCGACGATCATCCATGAAGAGGGACCCACACACAGTACTTCGGTGAAGTCCTGCATCAGGAGAATGGAGTGGAAATAACGCCAAAATCCCCGAAGGTCGGAGCCACGAAGTGACTAGGACCATAGATCTAGGGATCCTTCGGGTTCCTTCCTAGCCGTAGGATTCATGATGTAGTCATCCCAGCGTTGACCACTTCGGAAGGATAGGGGTGTTGTAATGGAAAACTCCCTGAAGGCTGAAGTCGCAAAGTAATGCAGACCGTCAATCCATGGATACTTTGGGATCCCTTTCAGTCATCGATATATAGGAGACGCGTAGCGCTATATCCTTTAGTTCGGATACTGGGTACTCCAGGGAATTTGAGGTGTGGTGTGTCGAAAATCTCTAAAGCCCGAAGTAACGAGAGTCATCAATTCAAGGACGCCTCGACACTTTTCATAACCGTCAGATCTGAGCTGTGGTCAGCTCGACCCTGAACCAGTTTAGGAGAAAAGAGGGGTTTGCATCGCAAAACTCTCAAAGGCCAAAGTCACTAAGTAATCCTATCCATGGAGCTATGGATCCACATGGCCAGATCTCGACCGTGAGATTTGAGGGATGTTAGAAGTCTTTCAGTCTGGTGTGATGTGGAAAGCCTACGTCACCAGGGTGACGTGGACCCACGTTCGATGTGCCACATGTCATCTCGATCTATGCTTGTCGTAGACCCTATATGCCTATTGGAACATGACACATGTCACCCCTGGCCCTTTGACGTGTCAACCCATGGTACGTTCCCACCTAACCAAAGTGGTAGGTGAAGTGAACGAAACTTTGGGAGTCTGGAGGATTTGGGGGTGTAGCATTAGAGTGAGACCAAGAGGGCCGAAGCTCAGAACCACATGGAAAACTTAAGAATATTAGAGAGTTTGGGACTTTGGAAGGTATATTGCATAGACGGTAAGGATGCGTTCAGCGCCGAAGTGTCGAAGTGCCAGAGTTTGTGCTGGCCCGCATATTAGACGCCTGCGTGTTAGACAAAGGTTGAGTCCAGTCATGGGATCAGATGGTGGATGGATTTCCACCATGAATGAAGGAACTGGGAGATAATATGTGTGAGGTGGATTCACGTGGACGCCATGTGGCCCTCAACCAATGAACACCCGAAGAACTTTGGGAAGCCATAACTTGTAACCCAAAGCTCGGATTTGAGCCTGGTAGCAGTGATTAGAATGCTATGAGTAAGTATAAGAGGATGACGACCTCAGACAAAGGATTTGAGATGTTAAGGAGAGAAATTTTTTTATGCCCCATCCCTAGGAAAGTTACTCGGGGGTCGGGTGTGTTACAACTGAGGTGCCAATACACATTTGGTGCTTGATATTTCTCTGTTTTTTTTCACTTAATAAATTAAATATAAAGATATAAAATACAAATATGTACCCATTGAAATTAAATTTAAATAAAAACCACTATTTCATGCCATATTCTCTAAGTGAATAGTTTGTTAATCAATAAGGAATAAATGACAAGTATTTGTAGAAACGTTTCTCTAACAATCATTTTGTTAGGTGAATATTCCATTTTTTCTTGTACCCTATATTGATTTTGTTTAAAACATGAATACTTAGAATGTACAAAAAATAAAATATCACACCACACCAACATTAAATTGAATTTCAATCAAATCAATTTAAACTCACACTAATGGACAACATTATCACTTCTGCAAGAATTGAAATACACAAAGAAACCACAAGAATATAAATACTAACAAACTAAGAAATTAAATGAAATCACACACAATTAAAAATGCACAAAGTAAATATAACTAATCAATTACTTCTAACATGAAGGGGGCCCTGCCTCCACTTAAAATCACACATGTCACGCACTTACAAACCTAAGAGATCAACAGATTGAGGGCATAAGAAAAAACAGTCTTTCATTCCATTGTGAAATTCCCCCTTTCTTTTTTATATGAATATGCATTTAGAAAAAGGATTCAATGGGGAGGATAAGAACCAATTCCCCAAAACTAGAAGTATTAAATCACATCCAATCTGGATTTTACAAATTAAGAGATTTGAAAATCGGGCACAACAGAAAGTCCGGGAAAATTTGTTTTATAAAATTGTCCATATCCGCAAGATTATTCTCGTTATGAGGAAATTTCTTGTGTGTTAGAAGAATGGGCATGTTCTTCACAAAACCCATGTCCCATATTTTCGATATTTTATTTCATCTTATCGCAAATGACACCGCAAAACTAACTCTGCTATTCTGGCACGATTTTGACTAGAAAGAATTAACCATGAGTTGGATATGGCCACCTTCAACTTGGGTATGAATTGATGAAAGAAAAAACCATCTTGAGACATCTGGCTTCAAAACCCATGTGACCAAATTCCATCTGGAGGGGAAAAAGTATGCTAATCAATGATTGAAGGTACTAGAAGTGAACCGATGGTACTGGAACTGAACTAAACTATGTCTACAAGAATCACACTTCATAAAATGTCATTACTAAACCAACTATAATCCTAATTAATTCATCAAAAGAGAAGAAAATATATAACAATTAACAACTTGATGCTTATAAACTTTTCAAGGCTCATTTACAAATACTTATGGTGATAAATGGTGAGAGGATAAAGCAAAAGTGATGACTTTGGTGGTGAGAAGGATGTCAAATTGGTGACCCAACAATCACATGCATATAATACATTTTCCATATACAAAATTGTTATACTATTTCTATACTCGCCTTTATCGAGTCATTTACATTACATACATCAATAACTTCAATTATCTTAGTCACCAACCAAGGAAGTCTATTTTCCCTTGTAGAAGGACTCCTTGTAACAAATTCATCATAAGAGGCCATGGTCAAATAGTTAGGAAATCCATTTCTTATAGTTGAATCTATTGAAGAGGTTAATTTCAAGTTGGGTCTATTATGCAAGTCAATTGCCTAATTGAAAATCTATTCACCATGTCGATTGATGCAATTTATATATCAATCAATCTATAATTTCTAACAATTTCAAATGTATCATTGCTTAATATTCTACAAGAACAATTCAACAAGGTAATACATGAACTCTACTCATAAAATGCAACATCTGTTTTAAAAATAACTTCATGTTTGACTGTATCAGAGGCTTACATGGTTTCAATTCATTAGAGTAGTCCACCACAATACAATCATAACACTTTGCATTCTACTTAACATCTGGAATATGATCCCATGTTATACATCCAAATGTTCAGATATGTATAAGGATTTTCTTCCACTCCATTTATTAAGAGAATTCATATCCTACACAACTTTGGTTGAAACCGTGTTCAAAAGATAATTTTAGTAGTAGATAGCCTCCACCCAGAATCTAGTCAGCATACCTTTAGCTTGAAGCAAGCACCTTGCCATTTCAATCATTGTTCTATTCTTCCTTTCAATAAAATCATTCTACTAAGGTGTGTAAGGTACACATATTTTCCAAGGGACACTATTATGTGACAAGCAGTTCTCAAATTCCTTTCTCACATATTCTCCTTCATTGTTAGATCTTCGACATTTCATAGGTCAACCACATTAATTTTCATCCAATGTCCTAAATTCCTTGAACTTTTCAAAGATACAATCATTATTCTTCAAGAAATATATCTAGTTCTATATTTGGAAAAATCATCAAAGTATGTTAATACATACCTTTCACCTACTAATGATGGTTGATTTATTAGCTAAATGTCACCATGGATAAGTTTTGGTTGGTTCTTCTCTCTAAAATACTTTCCTATCTCAAATGGAGCCAGGAAATGATTTCCAGGCACACAACCTTAACATACATCATCAAGGGTACTACTTTTCAGAGACCATTAATCATATTAAACTTGACCATCCATTTCATAATTCATAAATTCAAATGTATGAGCCTCTAATGCCAAAATTTTCTCTTGTAGTCGATCATGGTTGTGAAGGCAGTTGATACCATATCTTGCTTAAATAAGACATATAAATTATATAGTATGCTTGTAGGTTCAAGAAGCCCCTCCATAACAACAATAATTTCCTTATTAGTATCCTTTACAACAAACCTATCAGGCTAGAATTCAACCTTATTTTTATTTTGGGTTAGTTGGGGTACATACAAAAAATTGGCACTCAAATTGCATACGTGATACACATCAATGATAACACTATTTTTACATTCAATCCAAACACAAATCATAATATACTTCAAATATTTATTCTTTTGTAGCCTTATTCAATGAAGAAGAGAGAGAAGCATCCTTAGCCATATGATGGGTACAACCATATGTTGTAATAGTGTTTATTGCCATCACCTCTCTCTCTTGGAATTCATAGTTAATCACCTCTACAAATCCTTGGTTTTCCAACAAACTTTCAAAGCTACTTTTGAGTATATATAGATGATCTTATGGATTGGTCTATCAAGAAAACAATATATGGTCATTCATTCCATAGCTTGAGCTATGCTCACTTGTGATTTGGTGTTGTAATGGTGTTTATCACCACCACCTCTCTCTCTTTGAATTCATAGATAATCACCTATATAATTCCCTAGTTTTCCAACATGATTTTAGAGCTAGTGGTTTGAGATCTAGCATTTTGTCTACATATTGTTGTGGAGGTTATCCACAAAAAAAAAACCTTGTGGATTCCCCCCTCTTCCATAAAATATCTATATGGAGTGTGACTCAATTGTTAGCCACAATAATAACTAGTAACCCAATGGGACTCAAACCTCAGCTATACTGGAATAAAGACCCCATGGAAAGATATTCCTTGAAACAATCCTTTCAAACCAATTGATCTAACCCTATAATATCTGGATGGGGGACAACTTAACTACTATCCATAATAGAGCTTGGTAACCCCAAGGGACTTTGTAAAATTTGAACCTATGGCTAATGGCATCCCCATCAGAAACATTCCTTGGGTGGATGGTTCAATCGATTGAGCTAACCCTTAGGTATAGTATCCCACACACACACACACACATTATATATCATGGTGGGTTAGCTTGAGTGGTTGAGTGATTTGAGCTTCATGCAGGGGGTCTCTAGTCAATCCTTTAGGCTAGTTTCCTATATTGGGTGTCTCTTTTGATGTCTCTATAGGGTCAAGAACTGTAATCACCACTAATATTTTTACACTAGATACTATCCATGAAATTTGGGGAAGTCCCTATGGGTTCCCCCACAAGGTTTTCATTGAAATACATGCGCACACACACACACACACACACACACACACACACACACACACACACACAATTTGTGGATAAAATGAATTAATTAATATGGTTTGTAATGATGGACCTCATGCATAGTTCTATAGGATGGTTACTCCCTCGATCCTTGAAATCATGATGTCTAGGTTGCACACTTGGTCTAACTTAATAACTGCCACAATCCCAAAGTGGCTTGGTCAAATTTTGGTTGGTTGTAATAATGCTTGGAGTTTTAACATGTTATTGATATAGACATGTAAAATTTCATTTCATTGGTTCATTAAATCACATGATGATCTATGGATTGAGATAATTCCACATGGAATACACATTCAAGTTAGAATAATTACACTTTGGGGATCCATAAACAATCACACAAAAATTCAAGTGCAACAAAGCAAAAAGGCTTAGTGAAATTTTAACACACTTTTCCTAGCGCATCAAAAGAAGAAAAAAATCCCAACATAAACCAATAATGCTCTAATATATGATTAGTATATTGGACTAGATAACAACCTAGAGAATCAAAACATAGGGATCATGAAATAATCCTCCCATCTCAACACAATACAATTATTGGTCATGTTGTACTATAACAAAACATGTGAAACAATAACAAAGTATTCCATTATTATCCTTATTTAGTGTCCTTCAAGACATAAAAGTTGGTTGTTAGAACATTGAACCAAGGTAATTAATGCTAAATCAAAGAATTTTTATTTTTTCCAAATTAATTATTTCATGGTGAATTGATGAACATTATTTTTTCTAACAAAAATGTAAATGTACCCTCATTAGACAACTTTTCCTTTGCCTTGATAAGAAAACCACATATTATAAAGTCAAAGGCATAGTCCTTACCATATTTTTTTTTGGAAACTCAATTAGCATATAATATCAAATGGAAAACATCATAGGGTGTCTTCAAATTCATTAAGTTTAATGCTATAAGTTGGCAATTATTCTATGGAAAAATCCTTTCCACGTTCACACAATTTCAATTTTAGCTCCTTCATGTGAGCATATTAATCTTCAATCCTATAAAAGGAGAGAAGGTTAAGAGATATCGACTCTTTCTCAATTTGTAGAACCTGACTTTCATCAATATTATAAAATAGTGTCTTCAACTTCTTCCATACTTGATTTAGATAGTTGATCCTTCTTGTATGAAAGTAATTCTCCCTAGGGATGTAATTTATCATGAATCCATGATAAATTTGTCCTTATTTTCAGTAATAATGAACTTTTTGTATTCATCCTTAGGGTATAGAACTACAATCTTGGTGTACTAGCCAAGATATATACTTCTTAATAATGTTTATGTATCTTGTGTCCACATTCCATAGTTGTGGCCATTTAAAACCACTGGATTTTGCTTAGAGTTCATAATATCTATGAAAACGCTAACTCAATATTCAGTTCTAAACCTAAGTCAATCTACCTTAGAGATCTGATTTAGGATAACAGATACAAGTGAAAACCTCCACAACAATTTGTAGACAACATGCTAGATCTCAAACTGCTAGCTCTAAAACCATGTTGGGAAGCCATGGAATTGTAGAGGTGATTAACTATGAATTCCAAGAGAGAGAGAGAGAGAGAGAGAGAGAGAGAGAGAGAGAGAGAGAGAGAGAGGTGGCATTGATAAACATTGTTACAACACCAAAGCACAATTGAGCATAGATCAACATATGGAATGTATAACCATACAATGTTTTATTTATAAACCAATCCATAATCATCTATATATACCTAAAAGTAGTTGTAAAACCATGCTGGAAAAATAAGGATCCGTAGAGGTGATTAGATATGAATTCTAAGAGAGAGAGAGGTGGTGTTGATAAACACTATTACAACATTTAACAAAATTGAGGATAACTCAACATATGTAATGAATAACCATATATTATTTTCTTGATAGATTGATCCATGTGATCATATATATATATACTCAAAATTGTAACTAAATCCCATAAAATGAAGAAGACTTACTTCAATTCGATCATTATGTTAGACATGCCCAAGATCTCGATTTCATGCCTCAACCTACACACTAATCAATTTAGTACCACCTTTGGTTGGTTTGACCGACTAGTCGATCTACTAGTTGACCTTTGGTTGTCTCTAGAATGACACTAGTTGATTCTAGAAACATTAGAGTTGGAGAGATCCTATTGTTATAAAACAAAACTAGAAAGTAATGAAGCATTATGAACTAATATTGTGACTCTAATAGTGCAAAGAGAATCATTGTAAGAATTTTAGCTTGAAAAGAAATGTATATTCCAAGGAAAAAATTGTAGGGTACCCCACTCTTTCCTAAAATATATAGATGGAGGGAAACTCAACTTCTAGACACAATAGTAGCTAGTAACCTAGTGGGACTCAAGCCTTTTTTATACTAGAGTAAAGACCTCAAGGAAAACTCTTTCATAAAACAATCCTTTTGAACCGATTGAGTTAACCCATTGGGATACAAATAATTATTGTTTTCCAAGGAAAACTTCATGGGATCTTCCCCTCTTCCCTAAAATATCTAGATGGGGGACAAATTAACCACCAACCACAATAGAGCCCAGTAAACCTGAGGAATTTGGTTGGATTTTAACCTATGATACATGGCCTCCCCATTGATGACATGCCTTGGTCAGATGGTTCAATCATTTAAGCTAACCCTTGGGATAAGTAAGCTACAAATTGCACACACACACATATATAATTGTGATTTAATGGAAACTTGGAGAGGTTGTTGTGATAATGACCCATGTTCAAATCCTAATGAGCATGATCCTCCCTTGTGTGGAGTTTTCCAGATGCAACAATTGATCATTGATGTATCCTTTGAGTATATTATTATAATTCTACTCAAAAGGTACCATCAATCTCATTATTCCTTAAATGCAAGAGGGTGGGATGTGTTGTGTGTGTGTGTGTGTCCCAATAGATTATCTTGAGTGTTTGAGTACTTTGAGATTCATGCAAGGGGTATTGGGGTTGATCCCATAGGCTAGATTTCTTTTTTGTGTGCCTCAATTGATTTCCCTATTGATTAAAGCCACATAATCACCATAGATGTGTTTATAATGGGTACGATTCATGAAATGCAAGGAAGTGCCTGGGCATTTCCCTACAATGTTTTCCTTGGATTAGACACACACCACCTAAACTAGACTGAATTCACAGACATGCAATTACAGGATTAATTTCATTAATGAATATGGTATGTGATGTTGGACCTCATGCATAGTGGTCAAGGATGGTTACTCCCTCAATCCTTGAAATCATGTTGTCTAGGTTGCACGCTTGGTCTAAGTTAATCATTTCCACAAACTCTAAAGTAACTTGATCTTGCTCAAATTTAATCATCTAATTGATTAAGTGTACTAATACTGGGAGTTGTAACATGTCACTAATATGGACATGTTAATTGTCACTAAACCAAGGAATTAGGTCACATGTTTATCTATGGATTGAGATCATTCCATGTGGTTCACTCATTCACATTGGATTAATGACATTTTTAGGATCAAGCAAAAATCACACAAAAATTCAAATGCAACAAAGAAAAAGTAGTAATCATGTATCAAGGTAGTGCAATAAGACCTATAACACACATTTTTCCTAGTGCATTAAAAGAAATAAAAAATCTCAAGATAAACCAATAATTAGACCTATAACACACATTTTTCCTAATGCATTAAAAGAAGTAAAAAATCCCAAGATAAACCAATAATTCTCTAATATATGATCCACATACTAGACTAGCTAACAAGCTAGAGAATAAAAATACAGGGATTATGGAGTAATCCTCCCATCTCATCACAACAAAATTATCACATCGTACTATAATAAAACATGTGAACCAACAGGTAAATATAGTAAAACATGTGAACTAACATGTAAATAATTCATTCTTATCTTTATTTAGTGTCCTTCTGACTATAAAAGTTGATTGTCAAAACATTGAGCTAATGTCTTCCATGTTAAATCAAAGCAATTTGAATTTTTCCAAATAAATTATTTTATCATGAATTGATGAATATTATTTTATTCGTAAAAATATAAAATATAAATATTTTAATTATATTATTTTATTCTATATTAATATTTAAAATTAAAAATTTAACATTTAACCTAACAAAACAAATAAAAAATTAAAAAAAAAAAGATAAATACACATAGTTTAATTATATTAATATAAAATTACAAATTTTAACATTTAACATAACAAATAAAAACAAAATTTACATTAGAAAAAAGGAAAAAGTTATTTTCAAGAACCAAAAAGAAATAAAG
The DNA here is from genome assembly GCA_009831015.1 of Picea engelmannii. Taxonomy (NCBI): domain Eukaryota; kingdom Viridiplantae; phylum Streptophyta; class Pinopsida; order Pinales; family Pinaceae; genus Picea; species Picea engelmannii. The sequence continues at coordinate 21,076 of ML800795.1, forward strand.
ATTCTCACATTTCCCATCATGTAAACACATAGAAACAACATTGAATATTTATCTTAACATATCTAAAATTTTAGAAAAAAACTGCAAATAAAAATATATATTACTAATATTTTATAGATATTATTATTATTATTAATATTAATATGAAAACATTATATAATTATAATGCTTTATTATATTAATATAAATGATGTTATAATGTTTTATTATATTAATATAAATGATGTTAATTGGTAAAAGTTAAATAGTTATTGATGATGATGATGATGATGATTAACATCCACTAAGATTTAATTGGTCTATCAGACCTTAAGAAGTTAAGTGATTACTTGTGATTCTTTAGAATTTTGTTTATGCGTTCGAAAAGCATTAAGAGAAGCTTTCCAAGATCACCATACTTTTGTTGAGTTAAGAGGTTAGGAAGGTTGGTAGTGTGATCAATATTTTGAAAATGAGATCTAATATGGGTATAGGATGGACAATCTAAGAGAAAGTGCTTTTCATCTTCAACCTTCTTAGTGTCACAAAGGTGACACACTCTTTCATCCCACGACGTTTTAGGAATCGACCAATGCCCAGTTTCACTATGGAGATCGTGAGAATTTGTTCTTATCTTAGCAATGTTTATTTTTTTCTTTACACTTGGCAAAACAGATAGATAATTTTGATCTTCTAGATTAGGGTTGATTACATCTTTATAATACCTTAATTTTTGTTTTCCTCTAAATCTTTATCACACCACATTTTTCCTTAAATTTTGATTTGACATGTTTTTTAATAGTATCTTTATTCTGCAAAACGGTTTCTTCCATGATTCCCCAAAAGTTTAGCCAAGATTGGGTGTCTTTATGCCGTCCTTGCTTGAGTCGATGGTGGTTATGAATTGATTTTGAAGCAATTTTAGGTAGCCTCTTGTCTTCCATGTTCTTTAACTTGTTCTTATACATTAGGTATCTAGTCATAGCCATGCTCTCAATGGGGGGTAGGCTTGTTTCTACGAGGAGGATGGGATAGGGCGTATTTCCTTTAATTTTGAGATTATAGGTTATAATTTTTTTTTGTATTTTCTCTATCTTTCTCCAAGATTCACGAGAGATACTACAGCCCTAGACTTCACATCCATAAAGAATAACATGTGTAACAAGAGTCTCAAACATGAGTTTCTTTTTATCCCAACTCCAAAGATCAGTTGATTTACAATTGTTTTCAAGCCCATAATAAGCTTTCCATCCCCCAATAATCCTTTTCTCAATGCTATAATTCCAATTGAGCTTGTGGTGAATATCAATTACAAGATATTTGTATGAAGTCACTTCCTCCAAGTTGTTGTTTTCATATACAAAGGTATCATAAGGGATCTTATTGGATTTAATAATCATGACCTTAGTCTTATCAATATTAATAGTCATACCCATATTGGAGTAAAAGTCCTTCAGGATTCTTAGTTGGTTTTCAAGATCACGGGGACTCCTTGCCATAAGAACGATATCATCGGCATAAAGAAGAAGATTGATGACTATACCAGTGAGAGTAGGGCCGATACAACCTGCTTTTTCCAAGCATTCTTCTAACTTATCAATGTATATGCCAAAAAGGGTAGGGGACAAGGGACAACCTTGTTTGACTATGATATTGCAGTTAATCTCTTTTGACCAACCCCCAGTGTTTTTAAAATTAGAAATAACGTTCTCATACATCCTTATTGCAGCAACCCTCAACTCGAGAGGCACTTTTATCTCTTCCAACCTATTCCAAAGGTTTGTCCTAGGAACCATGTCAAAATATTTTCTAAAGACAACAAAACAACAAAAAAGATTGGTTTTAGTATTGCGGAAATCCTCTGCAATGATCCTAAAGGTAACAATATGGTCCACAGTTGAATGATATCTCATAAACCCGGCTTGGCCTTTAGCTCTTTTACCATGACTTTCTAGCCAAATGCTAATCTTCTTTTCCAAAATAATTCCATAAAGCTTGGCTAAAATCAGGCTAATCATAATGATCCTATAATTAGAGGAAATGTTTTTATCCCCATTTTTAAAAATAGGAACAATGAGGCTTTGCGTCCAGGGTTTAGGGAAGCCCTGCTTGACTGCTAAGTTGAAGAGCTTGTGTATGTGAGGGATAAGGATTGGCCCTCCGATTTTAAAAATTTTAGCTCGGTAGCCTTCAATGTCCTTAGCTTTCCCATTTGTGAGCCACTTAACCCCAAACTCTATGTCATCTAAAGAAAAAACTTCTTCCTTTGTAGGGACAATAGGAATGGTGTCCATGGCATTAGGGAACTTGTAAAGATTTTTAAGGCAGGAATTCCAGTCCGTTAAGGGAATCCTATTATTTTCTTTAGTATTGCGTTTTAGAATTTGGCTCCAGAACTTCTTAGGATCCAACTTGTATAGTTGTGAAAGTTTCTCTTGCCTTTTATTGATATAGTATATTTTTTTCCTTTTAATTAGAGCTTTGTACGTATTGATCTTATTGAGTTTTAAGGGCTCATTAGAAGCATCCCTAATGGCTTTCCTAGCAATTTTCATTCTTTATCATACCAAGGGTTGGTTGTTCTATTATTCTTTTTATGTGACACCTCGAAAGAGAACTTGTTAATAGAAGTGGAAAGGGTAGTTGTAAAATTATGATAGAGTTCTTCAATGTTGTCCTTATAAGTTAGGAGGTTTAATTTACTATTTAAATCCTTTAAGAAAATGTCAACTTTACTTTTGTCAAAGAGAAAATTCCTTTGATTATCAGAATTCTCTTCAATGGTGCTCCTATGCATGGAGAATTTTAGAGTTAGGTTTAAAGGTTTATGATCAGAGTTAGACTCATGGTCATTTAAAAGGTCAAAAGTTGTTATTTGGTTGAAAACGGGGATATTAGATATCACATAATCTACAACACTACTACCTAGCCCATGAATATAAGTCATTTGGTTGGAGTTTGGTCACTTCATTACTCCATTGCAAATTATTAGGTCTTGAGAGCTGCAAAGCTTGCCCAACTCAGTACCAAACAAATTCTCAATTAGCTCTTCAGAGCTTATTTTGTAGCTATTAGATAAAACAAGGTCCTCATCTAGCCATAAAGGATTATGGTTGGAGTCATCACTTAAAGGAGTAGCTTGTTTAGTTGCAGTCCTAGCATTAAAGTCTCCTAACAGGAGGATATTACCTTCAATTTTCAAATTATAAATATCTTGTTCTAAATTATTATAGGGACAATTTTTATCTAGGTTATTTTTCTTATAAAAAGTAGAATTAATAGGTGCAAAATAACAAATTGCTATATACATCTTCTTAGCATTGGTGTCTGAAATTTCT
>ML800795.1:41547-54072 GCA_009831015.1 Picea engelmannii
ATGTTTAAAAAATTATAATTTTTAATAATTAAAATTATTGTATTAAGATAATAAAACATAATAATTATGTATTTTTTTTTAATTAACATCATTTATATTGATTATGAAGATTATCAAAATCCACTAAGAGAGAATTGGTATATCTAATTTTAAGAGGGTAAGTGATTACTTGAGATTTTTTATAATTTTGTGCTCCAAAAGCATTGAGAGAAGTTTTCCAAGATCACCATAGTTTTGTTGAGTTAAGAAGTTAGGAAGGTTGGTAGTGTGACAAATATTTTGAAAATTAGATCTAATCTGGGTATAGGCTGGACAATCTAAGAGAAAGTGTTTTTCATCTTCAATTTTTTCTCCTTAAATTTTGATTTGATGATATTTTTAAGAGTATCTTTATTTTGCAAAATTGTGTCTTTATACCATCCTCACTTGAGTCTATGAAGCAATTTTAGGAAGCCTCTTGTCTTCCATGTTTTTTAACTTGTTCTTATACATTAGGTATCTAGTCATAGTCGTGCTCTCAATGGGGGAGAGGCTTGTTTCTAAGAGATGGGATATGGCGTATTTCCTTTAATTTTGAGATTATCGGTTACAAAATTCTTTTGTATTTGCTCTATCTTTCTTCGAGATTCACAAGAGATACTACAACCCTAGAATTCACATCCATAAATAATAGCAAGTGTAACAAGAGTCTCAAAGAGGAGTTTCTTCTTGTCCCAAATCCAAAGATCGGTTGATTTACAACTGTTTTCAAGCCCATAATAAGATTTCCATCCCCCAATAATTTTTTTTATCGATGTTATAATTCCAGTTGAGCTTGTGGTGAATATTAATTCCATGATATTTGTATGAAGTCACTTCCTCCAAGTTTTTGTTGTCATATATGAATGTATCATAAGTGATCTTGTTGGATTTAATAATCATGACCTTAGTCTTATCAGTATTAACAATCATACCCATATTTGAGCAAAAATCCTTGAGGATTCTTAGTTGGTTTTCAAGATCATGGGGACTCCTTGCCATAAGAACGATATCATCAGCATAAAGAAGAATATTGATAACTATACCAGTTAGAGTAGAGCCGACACAACCTGCGTTTTCCAAGCAATCTTCTAACTTGTCAATGTATATGCCAAAAAGGGTGGGAGACAAGGGACAACCTTGTTTGACTCCAATATTCCAGTTAATCTCTTTCGACCAACCCTTAGAGTTTTTTAAATTAACAATAACGTTCTCATACATCCTTATTGCAACAACCCTCAACTCGAGAGACACTTTTATCTCTTCCAACCTATTCCAAAGGTTTTTCCTAGGAACCATGTCAAAAGATTTTCTAAAGTCAAGAAAACAACAAAAACGATTGGTTTTAGTATTGCAAAACTCCTCTACAATGATCCTAAAGGTAACAAGATGGTCCACAGTTGGATGATATCTCCTAAACTAGGTCTGGCCTTTAGCTCTTTTACCGTGACTTTCTAGCCAAAAGCTAATCTTCTTTTCCAAAATAATCCATAAAGTTTGGCTAAAATCAAGCTAATCATAATGGTCCTATAGTTAGAGTTCAATGATTTTAAAAATTTAATATAATAGAACATAAAAATTATATATCATGTTTTCATATTAATAATAATAATGTTTATAAAGTCAATTCTCGATAGTTCAATCGGTTAAGGTGTGGGTTTCATTTGCTAGGGGACCTGAGTTCAATACCCTTACAGTGAGTTTAGTCAAGAGGAGACACCCAAAAATCCATCCATATTAAGGATTGAAACTTGGTACGGCCAAATCGGTTATGGACACATTTCTAACAATCAAACCAAAAAATATAATTTTGTTTTTATTTGTTAGATTAAAATGATACAAATTTTATTTCTATACTAATATAATATAAATTAAAATTTAATATTTAATATTTTTATGAATAAAATAATGCTCACCAACTCATCATGAAATAATCTATTTGGAAAACGTCAAATTGTTTTGATTTAACATTGAAAATGTTAGTTCAATGAATGTTCTCAACGAACTTTCATAGTTTGAAGGACACTAAATAAAGATAAGAATTAATCTATTTGGAAACGTCAAATTGTTTTGATTTAACATTGAAAATGTTAGTTCAATGAATGTTCTCAACCAACTTTCATAGTTTGAAGGACACTAAATAAAGATAAGAATGAAATATTTGCCTGGTAATTCACATGTTTTATTATAGTACAATGTGATCAATAATTTTGTTGTGATGAGATGGGAGGACTCCATGATTCATGTATTTTGACTTTAGTTTGTTATAGGTTATTATTTAGTTTAGTATGTGGATTATATATTAGAACACTATTGGTTTATGTTGGGATTTTTTTCTTCTTTTAATGTGTTAGGAAAAATGTGTGTTAAACTTTCACCAAGTCATGTTGCACTATCTTGGTATATGATTATTGCTTGTTGTGTATTGCATTTGATTTTTTTTGTGACTGTTTATTTGATTTTAAAAGTCTCATTAATCCAATTTGAATGAGTGGTTCACTTAGCATTATCTCAATCCATATACCAAGATGTGACTTAATGCATCAATTTAATGACAATTGGCATGTCCATATTAGTGACATGTTACAACTCCATGCATTAATACACTTAACCAATTAGATGATCAAATTTGACTAGGTCATGTTGGGGTTTGTGATAATGATTAAGTTATACCAAGTGTTTAACCTAGATAACACAATTTCAAGGATCGATGGAGTAACCATCCTTGAGTACTGTGCATGAGGTCCATTGTCACAGACCATATTCATCAATGCAATCGATCCTCTAATTGTGTGTGTGTGCACGCACACATGTGTGTTTGTGTGTGTGTGTTTGAATTGGGTCGAGCTTAGGTTATGTGTGTGTGTGTATGTGTGAATTTGATCAATCTTAGGTGATGTGTGTGTGTGTGTTTGTTCCAAGGAAAACCTTGTGCTAAACCCCTAGTCACTTCCCCATATTTTTTGGATGGTACCTGTTAGCGATAAAAAATGCACTGGTATTTTGATGAGTATTTTCATCAATCTTCACTTGATTTATCGTTTTCTTCAGTCTCTTTGTCAGTATCTTAACCTCCATATTGTTCATCAAGCTCCTGCTTGATTACTTTGCTAAAAAATCCTTTGGTTTTATGCCTCTGGACCTGCCATACAAGAATACAAATAAAATGTCATTCATTTTTCCCTGGTCTATGCTATAGAGATTACAAAACATAAAAAATATATCATTGTTTTTTGTATTTTATATCTCATATTATGGACAAAGAAATATATATGTTCGAGTATACCTAAGGTCTCTAGGGTTTATGGTTTTTAGCTTCAAACAAGATATTGAAGGTCCATAAGTCAAGACACAAACCAATACATAAACTAGTCCACATGTCAAAGCCCAGCGCACCAAGTCACAAGTTAACTCTCTAGTCGAGTCACAGGCTTAAATTATAAAACGCAACAGATCATAACCTAATGAAAAGTGTCGAGTCTTTTTCTCTCCATCTGTTATCAATCCCCTACATGGTTTTTAAATAAATACAGGCACCAGGCCGTATGTGAGAAAGGCCATGAGGAAGCAACTTTGTAGAGAAAGAAATCACGCATCGGAAGGCATAAAATCTTGTATATTTCAGGTTGTTGTTACAGGATTTGGATATGTTTCATTCAACAAATCGATAGTCCAGGAAATCATGAGTCAACCCAAAGATTTTATGGATACTCACAGCCTTGTTATGCATGCATACAATGCCCCAAATCATGTGCTATGATCAGAACACTTGGGACTGTATAAAGAATTATGTTTCCTATTGGGATGGAGCTATGCCTCTTCACCAGATCATGAAGAATCATACCATTCATTCTCAGAACATGAAGAAATGGAAAACAATCAAGATCTTATTTTATGGCCACCATTAGTTATTATTCACAATGCATTCACTGGAAAAAGAAAGGATGGTTGATTGGGGGTATTGGAAATCAAGAGATGGTTATCAAGGCACAGTCATTGTAAAATTATCGCTTTATTCCACTGGCTTACAAGAGGCAGAGAAGTTAATGAAATATTTTGAAAGAAATAACCATGGGCGAAAATATTGGCTACGAGTACAATCTTTAACAATGAATCAAGAAATTGGTGATGAGGATCCAGAATTTTTTTCAACACAGTGACATGGAAAACCTTATTTATTGTTGGAGCTCATTGCAGAGAATACCAGAAGGTCTTCTGAAGGGTTTCTATCATCAGATATCACCATCGAAAAAATCTCAGGAGGCCGCAAAGGCCATTGAAGATTATCAGAGCACCATTGTTTTTATTTCCCCAGGGTATCAAGCTATTTGGCGAGCAACGTGAGAACTCTTTAAAATTTCTCAACTGCTTTTAAGATTTGTTGCACTGCTTTCCAGGGGTTTGCTTGGGTTTCGTGAGTCCAAAATAATGACAGATACATAAAAATTGAGTCACAATTAAAATCTATGAATGCACTATAGATGGCTCGAAGGGATAGAGGCAGATATTCGATCTCATTCCATGAGGAAGTTTATTGATGCTTGGGAGTTCCTCTTGCTAACATCTATTCACACAAGGAAGATATTCTTGAACGAGGGGTTAAATGGACATGCAATCATTATGGAAGACAATGGACAGCTAGTGAAATAGGTGGCAATCATTATGGATCTCCTCATAAATAGCTTGGGAATAAACATGTTAAAGGTTGTTTTCTAAATGGGGAAGATTAGTTCCATATTTCCAGGTTGTAGTTACACAATTCGATGGCATTCGTTTATGCATATGTATACCCATTTCGAAGATTTTTTTTGACCAAAACAGAGCTTTCACCAACATAGAAGGAAAAATTATAACCAATTAGTTGTTGAAAAGAAGAGCTTTCATCAGCTAAATAGCAAATTTTAAGGCGAAATAGCTGGTGAAACCTGAGATGGCCAGAGAAAAAGTATGTTTGCCCAGATCAAAGTTTTTCTCAACTAAACCTCTTGAAAATGCTTCCTAAAGATGGATATTGAATTATAATGTCCAATCTAAGATCCACTTTTGATGCAAAGGAGTTAGAGGAGGTGTTCAAGTTGATTTGGCACCTATTTTGGGGGGGCAATAAATCAGGGTTTTATTTCTAGACTTGGCAAATTCGAATTTCATCTTCCTCAAGAGATATCAAACAGCCTTGGAAGGCTTATCTGCAAAGTATATAGGTTCTACATGATCTGAAGACCATAGAATGAGGAATTGACCTCATTTTGAGGATCTCTTCCTCTCTTTTTGTAAAATTGTTTTGACTTTCTATCTTTAGCATATCTTATCCATTCTTCTAGGATCTGAAATTTTATTGTAAAGCTATAAAGATGAAGATATGAGATGAACTAAAAGGTTCAATCCTGGATACATTTTGCTCTTGGATTAAGACTCTTATCTTGATAATAGAATCACAGTCTTCTTTTGTTGTCAATGCCAGATTTATTCATGTACTTCATTATTCTATACTTTATTTCAGTTTAGCTCAGCTTCTAAGAACTGTTATCTTCGTATTAAGCTCATGAACTTGAATTAAAGGAATTCTTACTATCTTGTATGACCCTACACACTGTTGTACTTGGTTATCTAGACTAGTGTTCTTCATACCCTATTTCAATTACTCTGTATGATCATTGATTTCTAAAAGCATTGTCTTATTCGAATGCATGATAAGTTGTTCTTCTCATTAGCCATTGAGTTATCCCATTGATCCAAGAATACAATTTATCATAATCTTAAGTTACCAAGCATCTTTGGCCTACAACCCCAAAGAGTTTCTTGGAGTGATAACAGTACCCAATGTAAACCCATATGTGGGGATTATGGGGCTTGTCCCAATAGTGACATCGATTAAGGCACACAAAAAAGGAAAATAACCTAGGGGATCAACCCCAAGACCCCCTACATGAATCTCAAAGAACTCAACCACTTGAGCTAACCCATTGGGACACACACATAGAACACATCCCACCCTTTTTCACTTAATGAAGAATGATGTTGATGGTACCTTGTCAATATAATTATAATAATATCCTTGAAGGATACATCAAAAATTAATACTTGCGTATGGAAAACTATACACAAGGAAGAATCATGCATATTGGGATTTTGAATTGGGTCATTATCATAAAAACCTCTCCAAGTTTCCATTAAATCACAACCTGATAGAAAATTGTGGGTGTGTGTGTGTGTGTGTGCATTTGCAAAATTTGTAGCTTACTAACCCCAAGGGTTATCTTAATTGATTGAATTATCCACCCAAGGCATGTTTCCAATGGGGAGGCCATGGGTCATAGGTTCAAATATGACCAAATCGTTGAGGATTATTAGGCTCTATGTTGGTTAGTGGTTAAGTTGTCCCCCATCAAAATATTCTAGGGAAGAGATAGGGTATCCCATGAAGTTTTCCATGGAAACAAATATAATTTGTATCCTAATGGGTTAACTCAATCCATTGGAAAGGATTGTTTTAAGGAATAGTTTTCTATGAGGTCTTTATTATAATATAACAAAGGTTTGAGTCCCATTGTGTTACTATTAGTTGATCCACTCTCCATATAGATATTTTAGGGAAGAGGAGGGGAATTGTAATGTTTTCCTTGGACACACACACACACACTTTCAAGATCAAATTCTTACAATGATTCTCTTTACACTATTAGAGGCACAACATTAGCTCATAACGCTTCATTATTTTCCAATTCTATGTTAGAATAGTAGGATCTTCCCAACTCTTATGTTTCTAGAGTCAGTTAATGTCATTGTAGAGATAGTCAAAGGTCAACGGGTAGGTTGACTAGTCAATTAGACCAACCAAAGGTGGACACAACTAGGTTGAATAGTGCACAACTTGAGCCTACATGAAATCAAGATGTTGAGTGTGTCCAAGGTGATCAAAGTGGACTAGGTCTTCCTTGTTTTATGGGATTTGGTCACAATTTCGAGCATATATGCATGATCCCATGGATTTGTCTATCAAGAGAACACTATATGGTTATTCATTCCATATGTTGATCATTTGTGCTTCAGTGTTGTAATGGTGTTTATCAACACCACTTCTCTCTCTTGGAATTCATAGCTAATCACCTTTATGGATCCTTGGTTCTCCAACATGGTTTTAAAGCTACTTTTAGGTATATATAAATGATCCTATGGATTGGTCTATCAAGAAAATGCTATATGGTTATTCATTCCATATGTTGAGCTATGCTCTCTTTTGCTTCAATATTGTAGTATTTTTTATCAACACCACCTCTCTCTTTGAATTCATAGTTAATCACCTCTACAATTCCTTGGTTTTCTAGCATGGTTTTATAGCTAGCGGTTTGATATCTAGCATGTTTCCTACAAACTGTTGTGAAGGTTATTGCTTGTATATTTGCTTCTATTTGACTCAGATCTCTAAGGTAGATTGACTCAAGTTTAGAATTGTATTTTGGGTTAGCGTTTGTAAAGAGATTATGATTTCTAACTAGTGGTTTTAAATGGCCACAATTATGGCATTTGGGCACATAATATGGAAACACTATTAAAAATTAAAGATATTTTCTAGTTCACCAAGATTGTAGTTATAGACCCTAAGGATGAACATGAAAATTCCATTATTAATGGAAATAAGGAAACAATTGTAGGAATCATGATGACTTACATCCTAGGAAGATTCACTTTCATACAAAAATGATCGACTATCAGAATCAAGTCTATAAGAAGTTGAAGACTATGTTTGATAAGATCAACAAAATTCAAATTATGCAGTTTGAGAAAGAGTCAATATCTCTTAACCTTATCTCATTTTGTATGATTGGAGATTGTTTGTCTCGCATGAAGGAGATACAATTAAAATTGGGTAAATGTGGAAAGGTTTTTCTGAAGAAGAGTGGTCAACATATAACATTCACCTTGATGAATTTGAAGACACCTTATGATGTTTTCAATTTGATATTCAATGTTAATTATTCATCCAGAAAATAAGATGGTAAGGAATATACCTTTTACTCTATATGTTGTTTTCTAATCAACACAAAGGAAAAGTTCCCTAATGAGGTTAAATTTTACATTTTTATTAGCAAAAATGATGTTCATCAATTCACCATAAAATAATTTATTTGGGAAAACTCAACGTGATCTAATTTAACATTGGATACCTTATTTCAATGTTATAGAAACTAACTTTCATAGCTAGAACAACACTAAATAAGGATGATAATGGAATATTTTCTTAATGGTTCACATCTTTTTTTTATAGTACAACATGACCAATAATTGTGTTGTGATGAGATGCGAGGATTACTTCATGATCCCTATATTTTGATTCTCTAGGTCATTGGTTGGTCTAGCATACTAATTATATATTAGAGAATTGTTGGTTTATGTTGCCATTGTTTGCTTCTTTTAATGTGTTAGGAAAAGTGTGTTTAACTTTCACCAAGTATTTTTTCTTTGTTGCACTTGACTTTTTGTGTGATTGTTTCTTGATCCTCAAAGTGTATTTAATCTAATTTGAATGTGTGGTCCACATGGAATTATCTCAATCCATAGATCAACATGTGACCTAATGCACTAACTCAATGATAATTAACATATCCATATCAATGACATGTTAAAACTCCAAGCATTAGTACAACTAACCAAACGATCAAATTTGACCATGTCACTTTAGGGTTTGTGGAAATGATTAATTTAGACCAAGTGTGCAACCTAAACAACATGATTTCAAGGATCAAGGGAGTAACTATCCTTGAGTACTATGCATGAGGTCCATTGTCACAGACCATATCAATTAATGCATTTGATCCTATAATTATGTGTGTGTGTGTGTGTGTGTGTGTGTGACAATTGGGTCTATCTTGGGTGGTGTTGTGTGTATGTGTGTGTGCATTTCAAGGAAAACCTTATATATATATATATATATATATATATATATATATACACACACACACACACTCTTACATTGAAGAAAAGAATGGGATTAATGGTACCTTATTAATATCACTAGAACAATATCCCCAAAGGATACATCAATAATCGATGGCCACATCTGGAAAACTCCACACAAGGGAGGAGAATTCCCATTGTGATTTAACTTGGGTCATTATCACAACAACCATTCCAAGTTGTCATTAAACCATAACATGACAAACAATTTTATGCATGTGTGTAACCTATTATCCCTAAGGGTTAGCTCAATTGATTGAACAATCTACCCAAGGCATGTTGTTGATGGGGATGCGATTAGTCATAGGTTCAAATTCTATCAAGTCCCTCATGGTTACTATGATTTATTGTGGTTAGGGTCCTTTGTTCCACTTTTCCTATAATTGTTGCAAATAATGTCATGGGTTTCCCACCTTGATTATTATGAATAGTACAATTTTTCCTCAAATAATTTGGGGTATAACGTACTATAGGTGGTTTCACTTATTCTTCTTGGACTATAACCTTGTTAAAGACCTTTGATTCATATTCTTTATTACTCTTCCTAATGCATGTGATTGATGCTAATGACACCCTTGGTGAGTTTTCATCTTCATTAGAGTCTAACATGTCCTCTTTAGTGACAACCTCTACTTCCTTCCCATATATAATTTTGCAATGATATGTATGATTAGATGCACGTATATGGCCTATAGCCCACTTCTTACCACATCTAGAACAATAGTTTTCTTTCATTTTTTACTTCATCCTTAGAGTTTCTATTGCAGATGTAAAATTTATTTTCATCTTCATATCTTTATGATTTTTGGGTGTTGCATTTATGTCTAGGTGACCATTTGTCTCTATAGTATCTACATTTTCTCTCTTTACATTGTGAACAAGTCTTGTTGAATCTTTGTAATGATGGTATTTCAAACCTTTTTCAATATATTTTTCCTTACATAATGGTTATTTGCATGGTTGTAGTATCATGTAGTTTTAATTAATTTTGGATGTGCAACTTAAGTTTGGTTACATATGATCGAATTAGACGTTCTTTTGATATCCTAAGAACTTGCATAACCAATGTTTCCTAGTCATGTTAGCAAATATTTAACAGGTAGCGAATGGCATAAGTACAGGAAGAATGTATAGAGGATTGTTGGCATGTTTTACAGGCATCGTATACTTGTCATTGATGGCAAGTACAGTAGTGATGATGGCTTGAGTACAACAATGATGATCAACGGTGTAGTGATAATCGGGGAAGAGCAACAACCATGTTCATTGGATCTCTTCCAGAATTCCCAATGGTTGTCAGATCTGAATAAGAGCATGTTGAAGAGGTAGGCCCGTAAGGTTTGAGAAGAATTTATGTTCATTGGATCCCCTTCAAATTCCCGATAGAATGAGGGTCGTCAGATCTGAATGTAGACAAGAAGAGTGCACTGAAGACGAGGACTGATCTCAGACGTTAGATCCAAGCACAGGACCCGACCATCGTTGGATCAAGGAGAACCTGCACGATCTTTAAAGTACAAGGAGAAGTGGGCGTACAAAATTCTGAAAGAAGGAGGACCGTCCATTTATGGGTAGGACACGTGGGGATAGATTGTCAGTTCTCTGACTGGAGAGTCAAAGGAACGATGCTCCCTAACCTCTTAAAATCGTGATATGCGAAATCACGATTTAATCTCAGCTGTCAGATTAAGGTTGAATCTGGACCGTTGATTCCAGTCCATGTCGGATTTTCGGCGATCGAGAGTTGGAGATGTCAAGTAATATCATCCACAGGAATCCCAATTTTGCGATATGCGAAATCGCAACGTAATTGCAACCGTCAAATCAAGATGTGATCTGGACCATTGATACGACTCCATTACGGAATTTCGTGGATCGGGACTTTGAAGTGACAAAAACACTGAACGTCAAGAGTGTCGAAATCGTGATGTGTGAAATCCTGACTGAATCTGAACCGTCAGATCAAGATATGATATGGACCGTTGATTCGACTTCTTTACCGAGTTTCGTGGATCGGGATTTGTAAGTGACAAGAACATTGAACATCAGGTATGTCGAAATCGCGATATGAAAAATCGCGGAATGATCTGAACCGTCAGATCAAGTGTTGATCAGAGGGTTATTGTTCTCTCTCATAGTTAACTCCTCGGTTTCGAATCTGTTAGCGAAACAGACTCATGATTACCGATTAGTTGGCATTTCAGTTGCTGATACAGTTGTATCCCTTTTGCCTAAGGAGATGGGAAGTTGAACCGCTATGAGTGTGTATAAAAGAAAATGAGACAGACAACATGAGGTTGGTCGTTCTGTATGGAAAATGAATGAAACTGTAAGAATGGAAAAATCATAGAATGTGTTGTGTGAGATTGAAAATATGCACAGTGTGAGATGAAACTCAGAGAAGAGTAACAGATGATGAAGAGAAGCAGAAGCAGAGAAGAATGAAAAAACAAGTTGATGCAGAGCAGATCTGCTGAACAGACAAAGGAAGAGAAGAATAGCAGAACAGTGAGTAGAAGACCAGATTTACAGAACAAAGAAAGATTGGTAAGAATTGATTTATCTGCATAGTTGACTGTTTATTTATGTTGAAAAGTCAACAAGAAACATGTGTCTAATTTACTTTTCCCTTAATTAAATTAGACAATAAATATTAATCTATTATCTCATTCATAACTGAGTGATTTGGAATTGTAACAGAATTACAAGTGTAGTTAAGTGAGTTAAGCTTAGTTGTATTAGTGCGAGTTCAGTGAATTAACTATTCATTAATTCACAATCAGTTAACTCGCATGCAACTAAAGACTTGCCACGGTTAACTACATGCATGTCATTCCAATGGACACCAGTTGAGATAACAGGTGAAAGGGAAAGTTGGCTATCAGTTGTGATTTGTTCACACATGCAGTGGATATGCTTATGATCATGTGTAAACAATTCATTCGATTCATTGTGAGAATTTGGATTGCAGAGTTTGTGCAGAGGAGGCAAACTGTCTGGACACAGGAATTGGCACATGCATTTGCTAATTTGTGTATGACAGTGTGAGACGATTGTATTGTAATGAGAGCTCTTGGATTAGAGTTTTGTATGATATTGTTTCATGATTCATGTTATACATAATATATGATAGTTGGGGTTTTTAGTTTTACGCTTTCCCGGTAAAACTTCTGTGTTGTGTGTTATTGATATTTCACTTTGTGCATTGTGGTTGTGATCAAGGTTTAATTGCTTCCGCAAAAGTAATAGTAGAAGCGATTATGTATTTAACAATAGTGGAACTTGTTAGATCAGGAGAATCGCAGGAATACATTAATTTGTATCGAAATTTCTACAATTTATTCATACATATTCTAGGGAGGTTGGGAGGTGCTCGGGAGGACTGTTGTCCTTAGAGGTTCAAGTGAGACTTGAACACAGGAAGTTGTAGCTTCCATCTGGTTGCAGCCAGAGAAACTAGGGTGGCAGGGTGGTGCAAGGGAGAACAAGTGTTCTCTGTTATACAGGTTGGAGCCTGTGTAACTGGAAGTTGGTGCTTCCATCCAGTTGGTG
>ML800795.1:82150-104096 GCA_009831015.1 Picea engelmannii
AGAGCATGGCTATGACTAGATACCTAATGTATAAGAACAAGTTAAAGAACATGGAAGACAAGAGGCTACCTAAAATTGCTTCAAAATCAAGTCATAACCACCATCGACTCAAGCGAGGATGGCATAAAGACGCCCGATCTTGGCTAAACTATTGGGGAATCATGGAAGAAACCGTTTTGCAGAATAAATATACTATTAAAAAAAATGTCAAATCAAAATTTAAGGGAAAATGTGGTGTGATAAAGAGTTAGAGGAAAAAAGAAAATTAAGGTATTATAAAGATGTAATCAACCTTAATCTAGAAGATCAAAATTATCTATTTGTTTTGCCAAGTGTAAAGAAAAAAATAAGTATTGCTAAGATAAGAACAAATTCTCATGAGCTCCATAGTGAAACTGGGAATTGGTCAATTCCTAAAACACCGTGGGATGAAAGAGTGTGTCACCTTTGTGACACTAAGAAGGTTGAAGATGAAAAGCACTTTCTCTTAGATTGTCCGGCCTATACCCATATTAGATCTCATTTTCAAAATATTGATCACACTACCAACCTTCCTAACCTCTTAACTCAACAAAAGTATGGTGATCTTGGAAAGCTTCTCTTAATGCTTTTCGAGTGCATAAACAAAATTCTAAAGAATCACAAGTAATCACTTAACTTCTTAAGGTCTGATAGACCAATTAAATCTTAGTGGATGTTAATCATCATCATCATCATCATCAATAACTATTTAACTTTTACCAATTAACATCATTTATATTAATATAATAAAACATTATAACATCATTTATATTAATATAATAAAACATTATAACATCATTTATATTAATATAATAAAACATTATAACATCAATTATATTAATATAATAAAGCATTATAATTATATAACGTTTTCATATTAATAATAATAATATTTATAAAATATTAGTAATATATATTTTTATTTGCAGTTTTTTTCTAAAATTTTCTAAAATTTTAGATATGTTAAGATAAATATTCAATGTTGTTTCTATGTGTTTACATGATGGGAAATGTGAGAATCTTTATTTCTTTTTGGTTTTTGAAAATAACATTTTCCTTTTTCTAATGTAAATTTTGTTTTTATTTGTTATGTTAAAAATTTTAATTTTATATTAATATAATTAAACTATTTATATTTATTTATTTTTATTTTTTTATTTGTTTTGTTAGGTTAAATGTTACCATTTTTAATTCTATATATTAATATAGAATAAAATAAAATAATTAAAATATTTATATTTTATATTTTAATGAATAAAATAATATTCATCAATTCATGATAAAATAATTTATTTGGAAAAATTCAAATTGCTTTGATTTAACATTGAAGACATTAACTCAATGTTTTGACAATCAACTTTTATAGTCAGAAGGACACTAAATAAAGATAAGAAAGGAATATTTACATGTTAGTTCACATGTTTTGCTATATTTCCCTGTTGGTTCACATGTTTTATTATAGTACGATGTGATAATTTTGTTGTGATGAGATGGGAGGATTACTCCATAATCCCTGTATTTTTATTCTCTAGCTTGTTAGCTAGTCTAGTATGTAGATCATATATTAGAGAATTATTGGGATTTTTTAATTTTTTTAATGCACTAGGAAAAATCTGTGTTATAGGTCTTATTACACTACCTTGATACATGATTACTATTTTTTCTTTGTTGCACTTGAATTTTTGTGTGATTTTTGCTTGATCCTAAAAGTGTCATTAATCCAATGTGAATGAGTGAACCACATGGAATTATCTCAATCCATAGATAAACATGTGACCTAATTCCTCGATTCAGTGACATGTTACAACTCCCAGTATTAGTACACCTAATCAATTAGATGATTAAATTTGAGCAAGATCAAGTTACTTTAGAGTTTGTGGAAATGATTAACTTAGACCAAGCGTGCAACCTAGACAACATGATTTCAAGGATTGAGGGAGTAACCATCCTTGACCACTATGCATGAGGTCCAACATCACATACCATATTCATTAATGAAATTATTCCTCTAATTGCATGTGTGTGAATTCAGTCTAGCTTAGGTGGTGTGTGTCTAATCCAAGGAAAACATTGTGGGGAAACGCCCAGGCACTTCCTTACATTTCATGAATCGTACCCATTATAAACCCATCTATGGTGATTATGGGGCTTTAATCAATAGGGAAGTCAATTGAGGCACACAAAAAGGAAATCTAGCCTATGGGATCAACCCCAAGACCCCTTGCATGAATCTCAAAGTACTCAAACACTCAAGATAATCTATTGGGACACACACACACAACACATCCCACCCTCTTGCATTTAAGGAATAATGAGATTGATGGTACCTTGTGAGTAGAATTATAATAATATCCTCAAAGGATACATCAATGATCAATTGTTGCATCTGGAAAACTCCACACAAGGGAAGATCATGCCCATTAGGATTTGAACATGGGTCATTATCACAACAACCTCTCCAAGTTGCCATTAAATCACAATTATATATGTGTGTGTGTGTGCAATTTGTAGCTTACTTGTCCCAAGGGTTAGCTTAAATGATTGAACCATCTGACCAAGGCATGTCATCAATGGGTAGGCCATGTATCATAGGTTAAAATCCAACCAAACTCCTCAGGTTTACTGGGCTCTATTGTGGTTGGTGGTTAATTTGTCCCCCATCTAGATATTTTAGGGAAGAGGGGAAGATCCCATGAAGTTTTCCTTGGAAAACAATAATTATTTGTATCCCAGTGGGTTAACTCAATCGGTTCAAAAGGATTGTTTTATGAAAGAGTTTTCCTTGAGGTCTTATTCTAGTATAAAAAAGGCTTGAGTCCCACTGGGTTACTAGCTACTATTGTGTCTAGAAGTTGAGTTTCCCTCCATCTATATATTTTAGGAAAGAGTGGGGTACCCTACAATTTTTTCCTTGGAATATACATTTCTTTTCAAGATAAAATTCTTACAATGATTCTCTTTACACTATTAGAGTCACAACATTAGTTCATAATGCTTCATTACTTTCTAGTTTTGTTTTATAACAATAGGATCTTTCCAACTCCAATGTTTCTAGAATCAACTAGTGTCATTCTAGAGACAACCAAAGGTCAACTAGTAGATCGACTAGTCGGTCAAACCAACCAAAAGTGGTACTAAGTTGATTAGTGTGTAGGTTGAGGCATGAAATCGAGATCTTGGGCATGTCTAACATAATGATCAAATTGAAGTAAGTCTTCTTCATTTTATGGGATTTAGTTACAATTTTGAGTATATATACATGATCACATGGATCAATCTATCAAGAAAATAATATATGGGTATTCATTACATATGTTGAGTTATCCTCAATTTTGTTAAATGTTGTAATAGTGTTTATCAACACCACCTCTTTCTCTCTTAGAATTCATATCTAATCACCTCTACGGATCCTTAGTTTTCCAGCATGGTTTTACAACTACTTTTAGGTATATATAGATGATTATGGATTGGTTTATAAATAAAACATTGTATGGTTATACATTCCATATGTTGATCTATGCTCACTTGTTCTTTGGTGTTGTAACAATTTTTATCAATGCCACCTCTCTCTCTCTCTCTCTCTCTTGGAATTCATAGTTAATCACCTCTACAATTCCATGGCTTCCCAACATGGTTTTACAGCTAGCAGTTTGAGATCTAGCATGTTGTCTACAAATTGTTGTGGAGGTTTTCACTTGTATATGTTCTCCTAAATCAGATCTCTAAGGTAGATTGACTTAGGTTTAGAACTGAATATTGAGTTAGGGTTTCATAGATATTATGATCTCTAAGCAAAATCCAGTGGTTTTAAATGGCCACAACTATGGAATGTGGATACAAGATACATAAACATTATTAAGAAGTATATATCTTGGCTAGTACACCAAGATTGTAGTTCTATACCCTAAGGATGAATACAACAAGTTCATTATTACTAAAAATAAGGACAAATTTATCATGGATTCATGATAACTTACATCCCTAGGGAGAATTACTTTCATACAAGAAGGATCGACTATCTAAATCAAGTCTGGAAGAAGTTGAAGACACTATTTTATAATATTGATGAAAGTCGAGTTCTACAAATTGAGAAAGAGTCGATATATTTTAACCTTCTCTCCTTTTATAGGATTGAATATTATTAGGCTCACATGAAGGAGCTACAATTGAAATTGTGTGAATGTGGAAAGGATTTTTCCATAGAATAATTGCCAACTTATACCACTAAACTTAATGAATTTGAAGACACCCTATGATGTTTTCCATTTGATATTATATGCTAATTGAGTTTCCAAAAAACAATATGGTAAGGACTATACCTTTGAATCTATAATATGTGGTTTTCTTATCAAGGCAAAGGAAAAGTTGTCTGATGAGGGTACATTTACATTTTTGTTAGCAAAAATAATGTTCATCAATTCACCATGAAATAATTAATTTGGAAAAAATAAAAATTCTTTGATTTAACATTAATTACCTTGGTTCAATGTTCTAAAAACCAACTTTTATGTCTTTAAGGAAACTAAATAAGGATAATAATGGAATACTTTGTTATTGTTTCACATGTTTTGTTATAGTACAACATGACCAATAATTGTATTGTGATGAGATGGGAGGATTATTTCATGATCCCTATATTTTGATTCTCTAGGTTGTTATTTAGTCCAATAGACTAATCATATATTAGAGCATTATTGGTTTATGTTGGGATTTTTTTCTTCTTTTGATGCACTAGGAAAAGTGTGTTAAAATTTCACCAAGCCTTTTTGCTTTGTTGCACTTCAATTTTTGTGTGATTGTTTATGGATCTCCAAAGTGTAATTATTCTAACTTGAATGTGCATTCCATGTGGAATTATCTCAATCCATAGATCATCATGTGATTTAATGAACCAATGAAATGACATTTTACATGTCTATATCAATGACATGTTAAAACTCCAAGCATTATTACAACCAACCAAAATTTGACCAAGCCACTTTGGGATTGTGGCAGTTATTAAGTTAGACCAAGTGTGCAACCTAGACATCATGATTTAAAGGATAGAGGGAGTAACCATCCTATAGCACTATGCATGAGGTCCATCATCACAAACCATATTAATTAATTCATTTTATCCACAAATTGTGTGTGTGTGTGTGTGTGTGTGTGTTTATTTCAATGAAAACCTTGTGGGGGAACCCATAGGGACTTCCCCAAATTTCATGGATAGTATCTAGTGTAAAAACATTAGTGGTGATTACAGTTCCTGACTCTATAGAGACATCAAAAGAGACACCCAATATAGGAAACTAGCCCAAAGGATTGACCAGAGACCCCCTGCATGAAGCTCAAATCACTCAAGCACTCAAGCTAACCCACCATGNGTGGGGGGGGGGGGGATACTATACCTAAGGGTTGGCTCAATAGATTGAACCATCCACCCAAGGAATGTTTTCAATGGGGATGCCATTAGCCATAGGTTCAAATTTGACAAAGTCCCTTGGGGTTACCAAGCCCTATTATGGATAGTAGTTAAGTTGTCCCCCATCCAGATATTATAGGGTTAGATCAATTGGTTTGAAAGGATTGTTTCAAGGAATAGCTTTCCATGGGGTCTTTATTCCAGTATAGCTAAGGTTTGAGTCCCATTGGGTTACTAGTTACTATTGTCTCTAACAATTAAGTCACACTCCATATAGATATTTTATGGAAGAGGGGGGATTCTACAAGGTTTTTTTTTTGTGGATAACCTCCACAACAATATGTAGACAAAATGCTAGATCTCAAACCACTAGCTCTAAAATCATGTTGGAAAACTAGGGAATTATATAGGTGATTATCTATGAATTCCAAGAGAGAGAGGTGGTGTTGATAAACACCATTACAACACCAAATCACAAGTGAGAATAGCTCAAGCTATGGAATGAATGACCATATATTGTTTTCTTGATAGACCAATCCATAAGATCATCTATATATACTTAAAAGTAGCTTTGAAAGCTTGTTGGAAAACCAAGGATTTGTAGAAGTGATTAACTATGAATTCCAAGAGAGAGAGGTGATGTCAATAAACACTATTACAACATATGGTTGTACCCATCATATGGCTAAGGATGCTTCTCTCTCTTCTTCATTGAATAAGGCTACAAAAGAATAAATATTTGTAGTATATTATGATGCACTTATTATTGCAAGTTGTGTTTGGATTGAATGTAAAAATAGTGTTATCATTGATGTGTATCATGTATGCAATTTGAGTGCCAATTTTTTGTATGTACCCCAACTAACCCAAACTAAAAGGAAGGTTGAATTCTAGCCTGATAGGTTTTTTGTAAAGGATACTAATAAGGAAATTATTGTTGTTATGGAGGGGCTTCTTGAACTTACAAGCATATTATATAATTTATATGTCTTATTTAAGCAAGATATGGTATCAACTGCATTCACAACCATGATCGACTACAAGAGAAAATTTTGGCATTAGAGGCTCATACATTTGAATTTATGAATTATGAAATGGATGGTCAAGTTTAATATGATTAATGGTCTCTGAAAAGTAGTACCCTTGATGATGTATGTTAAGGTTGTGTGCCTGGAAATCATTTCCTGGCTCCATTTGAGATAGGAAAGTATTTTAGAGAGAAGAACCAACCAAAACTTATCCATGGTGACATTTAGCTAATAAATCAACCATCATTAGTAGGTGAAAGGTATGTATTAACATACTTTGATGATTTTTCCAAATATAGAACTAGATATATTTCTTGAAGAATAATGATTGTATCTTTGAAAAGTTCAAGGAATTTAGGACATTGGATGAAAATTAATGTGGTTGACCTATGAAATGTCGAAGATCTAACAATGAAGGAGAATATGTGAGAAAGGAATTTGAGAACTGCTTGTCACATAATAGTGTCCCTTGGAAAATATGTGTACCTTACACACCTTAGTAGAATGATTTTATTGAAAGGAAGAATAGAACAATGATTGAAATGGCAAGGTGCTTGCTTCAAGCTAAAGGTATGCTGACTAGATTCTGGGTGGAGGCTATCTACTACTAAAATTATCTTTTGAACACGGTTTCAACCAAAGTTGTGTAGGATATGAATTCTCTTAATAAATGGAGTGGAAGAAAATCCTTATACATATCTGAACATTTGGATGTATAACATGGGATCATATTCCAGATGTTAAGTAGAATGCAAAGTGTTATGATTGTATTGTGGTGGACTACTCTAATGAATTGAAACCATGTAAGCCTCTGATACAGTCAAACATGAAGTTATTTTTAAAACAGATGTTGCATTTTATGAGTAGAGTTCATGTATTACCTTGTTGAATTGTTCTTGTAGAATATTAAGCAATGATACATTTGAAATTGTTAGAAATTATAGATTGATTGATATATAAATTGCATCAATCGACATGGTGAATAGATTTTCAATTAGGCAATTGACTTGCATAATAGACCCAACTTGAAATTAACCTCTTCAATAGATTCAACTATAAGAAATGGATTTCCTAACTATTTGACCATGGCCTCTTATGATGAATTTGTTACAAGGAGTCCTTCTACAAGGGAAAATAGACTTCCTTGGTTGGTGACTAAGATA
Organism: Picea engelmannii; assembly: GCA_009831015.1. Classification (NCBI taxonomy): domain Eukaryota; kingdom Viridiplantae; phylum Streptophyta; class Pinopsida; order Pinales; family Pinaceae; genus Picea; species Picea engelmannii. The sequence continues at coordinate 89,767 of ML800795.1, forward strand.
ATTGAAGTTATTGATGTATGTAATGTAAATGACTCGATAAAGGCGAGTATAGAAATAGTATAACAATTTTGTATATGGAAAATGTATTATATGCATGTGATTGTTGGGTCACCAATTTGACATCCTTCTCACCACCAAAGTCATCACTTTTGCTTTATCCTCTCACCATTTATCACCATAAGTATTTGTAAATGAGCCTTGAAAAGTTTATAAGCATCAAGTTGTTAATTGTTATATATTTTCTTCTCTTTTGATGAATTAATTAGGATTATAGTTGGTTTAGTAATGACATTTTATGAAGTGTGATTCTTGTAGACATAGTTTAGTTCAGTTCCAGTACCATCGGTTCACTTCTAGTACCTTCAATCATTGATTAGCATACTTTTTCCCCTCCAGATGGAATTTGGTCACATGGGTTTTGAAGCCAGATGTCTCAAGATGGTTTTTTCTTTCATCAATTCATACCCAAGTTGAAGGTGGCCATATCCAACTCATGGTTAATTCTTTCTAGTCAAAATCGTGCCAGAATAGCAGAGTTAGTTTTGCGGTGTCATTTGCGATAAGATGAAATAAAATATCGAAAATATGGGACATGGGTTTTGTGAAGAACATGCCCATTCTTCTAACACACAAGAAATTTCCTCATAACGAGAATAATCTTGCGGATATGGACAATTTTATAAAACAAATTTTCCCGGACTTTCTGTTGTGCCCGATTTTCAAATCTCTTAATTTGTAAAATCCAGATTGGATGTGATTTAATACTTCTAGTTTTGGGGAATTGGTTCTTATCCTCCCCATTGAATCCTTTTTCTAAATGCATATTCATATAAAAAAGAAAGGGGGAATTTCACAATGGAATGAAAGACTGTTTTTTCTTATGCCCTCAATCTGTTGATCTCTTAGGTTTGTAAGTGCGTGACATGTGTGATTTTAAGTGGAGGCAGGGCCCCCTTCATGTTAGAAGTAATTGATTAGTTATATTTACTTTGTGCATTTTTAATTGTGTGTGATTTCATTTAATTTCTTAGTTTGTTAGTATTTATATTCTTGTGGTTTCTTTGTGTATTTCAATTCTTGCAGAAGTGATAATGTTGTCCATTAGTGTGAGTTTAAATTGATTTGATTGAAATTCAATTTAATGTTGGTGTGGTGTGATATTTTATTTTTTGTACATTCTAAGTATTCATGTTTTAAACAAAATCAATATAGGGTACAAGAAAAAATGGAATATTCACCTAACAAAATGATTGTTAGAGAAACGTTTCTACAAATACTTGTCATTTATTCCTTATTGATTAACAAACTATTCACTTAGAGAATATGGCATGAAATAGTGGTTTTTATTTAAATTTAATTTCAATGGGTACATATTTGTATTTTATATCTTTATATTTAATTTATTAAGTGAAAAAAAACAGAGAAATATCAAGCACCAAATGTGTATTGGCACCTCAGTTGTAACACACCCGACCCCCGAGTAACTTTCCTAGGGATGGGGCATAAAAAAATTTCTCTCCTTAACATCTCAAATCCTTTGTCTGAGGTCGTCATCCTCTTATACTTACTCATAGCATTCTAATCACTGCTACCAGGCTCAAATCCGAGCTTTGGGTTACAAGTTATGGCTTCCCAAAGTTCTTCGGGTGTTCATTGGTTGAGGGCCACATGGCGTCCACGTGAATCCACCTCACACATATTATCTCCCAGTTCCTTCATTCATGGTGGAAATCCATCCACCATCTGATCCCATGACTGGACTCAACCTTTGTCTAACACGCAGGCGTCTAATATGCGGGCCAGCACAAACTCTGGCACTTCGACACTTCGGCGCTGAACGCATCCTTACCGTCTATGCAATATACCTTCCAAAGTCCCAAACTCTCTAATATTCTTAAGTTTTCCATGTGGTTCTGAGCTTCGGCCCTCTTGGTCTCACTCTAATGCTACACCCCCAAATCCTCCAGACTCCCAAAGTTTCGTTCACTTCACCTACCACTTTGGTTAGGTGGGAACGTACCATGGGTTGACACGTCAAAGGGCCAGGGGTGACATGTGTCATGTTCCAATAGGCATATAGGGTCTACGACAAGCATAGATCGAGATGACATGTGGCACATCGAACGTGGGTCCACGTCACCCTGGTGACGTAGGCTTTCCACATCACACCAGACTGAAAGACTTCTAACATCCCTCAAATCTCACGGTCGAGATCTGGCCATGTGGATCCATAGCTCCATGGATAGGATTACTTAGTGACTTTGGCCTTTGAGAGTTTTGCGATGCAAACCCCTCTTTTCTCCTAAACTGGTTCAGGGTCGAGCTGACCACAGCTCAGATCTGACGGTTATGAAAAGTGTCGAGGCGTCCTTGAATTGATGACTCTCGTTACTTCGGGCTTTAGAGATTTTCGACACACCACACCTCAAATTCCCTGGAGTACCCAGTATCCGAACTAAAGGATATAGCGCTACGCGTCTCCTATATATCGATGACTGAAAGGGATCCCAAAGTATCCATGGATTGACGGTCTGCATTACTTTGCGACTTCAGCCTTCAGGGAGTTTTCCATTACAACACCCCTATCCTTCCGAAGTGGTCAACGCTGGGATGACTACATCATGAATCCTACGGCTAGGAAGGAACCCGAAGGATCCCTAGATCTATGGTCCTAGTCACTTCGTGGCTCCGACCTTCGGGGATTTTGGCGTTATTTCCACTCCATTCTCCTGATGCAGGACTTCACCGAAGTACTGTGTGTGGGTCCCTCTTCATGGATGATCGTCGGTAGGGAGGGCTCCCTACAATCTCCCCCAAATATACGACTCTCCTTTACTTCGTAACTTCAGTGTTCAGGGAATTTGATGCTATAGCATCTCTATTCTCCTGAAGTAGAACTCCATCGAAGTCTTCTCGGTGTAGATCCAATGATTGAGGGAATCCCCAAACATTCTCAATCGGCGGCTCACACTTCTTCACGATAAGGAGTGGGATCCCAGTTTAGTCAGTAAGATAGGTTCCTCTAACCACTAGGGAAACCATCCATTGACGGTCAACTTGTCGGTAACAAAAACTCTCGGTTACCTTCGGCTAGTTGATGATTAGTAGGGTTGACAATACCCCAAAGTACCGAACCTCCGGAGCTCCAAATTCAAAATAAATTAGCTCCCTTAGGCTTAGCCTGAGGTTCCTAGGTGTTGGTCATATGGGTTCTCTCGAACATATCTCATCCACTTGTCTTCCAAACAAAAGTATATTCCCTTTCAAGACTAAATCTTGCTATCCTTCCTGATATTTATCATGAAATTGTTAAGGACTTGGGCATGATGTCCCGGTTGCACAGCAAGGAGTCTGAAGGAGATATCCTCTCCAAACCGATGGGGTTAGATTGATGCAATGATCTCTATCCCATCCCTCATATAGGATTATGTCCCAAGGACATATTGAAGGCTAAACTAGGGCATATAGACGATCAATCAGAAGTATAATTTCATAAGAAGACAAATGCATACACATAGATTGACCATTCAACACACAAACCATTTATAGACAAATAAATACATGTATTCATTCATTATTCCATTTCAGTGCACAAGGTATGAAAACACTTAGTAGAACCAGGCGACGTGATGTGACTGCTGAAAGGGGTGCCTGTTTCCACCCAACCATAGGCTCAGTCACTCCTAATGGATTTACCACTAGCCACCCCCGAGCTAGACCATGATTCTCTTAGAGATAATTATGTCTTCCGGATCAACAACAATCAGGGATGGAGGTTACTCTCCTCCTTCCATGGGATCTTGGCAACGGATTTCTCTATACCAAGCAAGGAGGTCTGCCTGAGTACTTCCTCAGTCACTCAGCACCCTCGTTTATCATCTTGTATCATAACCATGCAAGCCACATCATGTGACCAGAACACGTTCATTTTCTAGTTCTTCCTCAAAATTGAGAGTTTTTTCTCTCTTCTCTGTTTCTCTTCGCATGTCTTCCTCTGCCAATCACGCCTTCCTTTCTTTCCTTCCTCAGAAAGTTTGTGTGTGGTCCAAATTTTGAGTATGTGGTCAGGTCTGAAAGCCTTACAGATGGGCGCTCTTCCCCATCCCCTCATTAACTCTTGAGGAGGTCTTCCCACCTACCATCCTGATTGTAATTCATTCCTAGGTCAGAGGAATGTTCTGGTCCTGAGCAATTAAATCCAGCAAGGTACTGGTTTGGTGGGGGTTATCTCAACCATTCCTGGTTCCCCTCACCATCTCTTTCATAGCATACATGGTCTATCTTGGAAAATCCCCCTTTCAACAGTCATGCAACACTTATCCATTTTCTATTAATAATATAAATTACATTCATTGACCTTTATACAAAGGTTCATCAAATTAAACATTCACACATATCGAGTTTTCCATAGTCTCTTACCCAATATATTTATATTTACAAACTGGTGGAAACAGGGGTGTTACATCAGTGATTCACAATTATATAAGTGACCATTTTCAGAGAATCATATCCATTTTCTTATCACATAATACATATTCATTTATGAGAACAAACTCTCCATAATCAAATCAATAAAAGGGTGAACGATATATTACAATAAGTGAAAGACAATATTTCATTCCCAACAAAGAACTTCTTTGATTTACCATATAGTGAAATTGTTGATTAATTGGGTTGGTTGTCATTGATGTCAACCCTTGAAGAAAGTCCGGTAGCGAATTCTGGTAGCACAAAGGTTTGCGTAATGGACCCAAGTTTGTTTGATGTATAATGGTCTGATTTTTAATATATTTGAAGATAATACTATTCTACATGGATAGTATATGTCATTCCATTTCCGGTGGTATGTGGAACGTCACATAACTCCTCACGGTTAGAGAGTTATGGTCATGTGAATTTGAAGAACCCTCATGAGTCATCTAGAAGCCCCAAAAGGTCAAAGTAGTCAAAGTGGTTGCAAAGAAGAACATATTTAAATAATAAAGTGAAGTGATGAGTATACTATAAGTCAAAGTTGATTTAAAAGAAATTATTTAAATAATAAAGTTAATGGAGAACTTACTAATTGTGGAAAGTGGTCAAGTTAAATGGAAAAGTGGTTAGAAGTGGGTTATCCCTAAAATAAGGAAAGTAGGTTAAGATGGTTAGAAGGTAACCCCTTGAGGAAGCTACATGAAAGTATAAATAAGAGGCAAAGGTCTCTCATTTAATAACCTATTGAATATCATTGAATATCTATTTTTTGAAAGGTTATTTGGGCAGGTATTATTGATAGAAAAAAGTGTGGCAAAAAAAGTGTGGAAGAAAAATAACGACAAAAAAAGTGTGGTAAAAAAATCACGACAGAAAAAGTGCGGTAGGAAAAGTGCGGCAAGAAAATCATGGCAGGAAAAGTGCGGTAGAAAAATCATGGTAGGAAAAGTGTGGCATAAAAAGTGCGACAGGAAAATCACTGCAGAAAAAGTGCGACAGAAAAACCGTGGCAGAAAAAGTGCAGCAGGAAAATCGCAGTAGGAAAAGTGTGGCAGAAAAACCGGGGTAGAAAAATCGCGACAGTAGAATGATAAAAGAAGAAAAAGGTATGGTTTTCATATGTGTAGTCTTGAACTTATGAATCTAGTTGAGGGTTTTCCTTGTAAATATGTTGGATGCCCTCTTGGAAGCTTAGGGCTTGTTGTAGAATGGTTTTGAGGCAGATCTATTGAAGTATATTGTCAGTGCACTTAGCTTGATTTATTGGCATATCTTGTGGTGCATTGTGAGAGACACTTTTTAGTGGTATTGGTATATGATTGGCTTATGAATGGTAGATCCCTGAGGCTAATGTTTTATGGTATTGGTGGTATTGGTAAGGGTTTATGGCATTTGGTTATGGATAGTGTGATGTATTGCTAGAGAACTTTTGATGGTTATATTGGTATATGGTTGAGGTACATGTTGGGTACATGGTTAAGACAAGTAGTTGATGAGTTGGCACATACATGAGGTGTATAGTTGATGATGTTGGTACATATTGATGAGTCATAGTTGATGTGTAGTTGATATATGATTGGTACATACTTGGTACATGGTTGGAGGTACCTGTTAGTATTATTGTTGACACATGGTTTATGGATGATGTAGCATACTTGTCTTGGTATATTATTAGAAGCACATATTGATATTGGTGATGATTATGAGTTGTTTTGATATGCTTGGTTGATGCACATATTGGTGTTATTGTGCATATGGTTGAGAGTTGTCTTGGTGAGTAGATCTGATTTGGTTGATAAGATTGATGAGACAAGTTGTTGTGATAGGATTTTTGGACAGGTTGTTGTGACAGGTTTGGTGCATGGTTGATGCATTTGTTTATGGTATAGGTTGAGGTATAGGTTGATGTATGGTACATGTTGGCAGAGGTTACTGGTACAGGTTGTTTGGTTCATGTTGATTGGTACAATTTTACAGCAGTATATCTCACAGTGATAGTATGACAGTGGTTCCATCATTCTACTTATATTTTAGGGAAGTTGGACAGGGAAAGGACAAGTGGTTGTATCCACCTTATGGTTGTATCCAAATAACACAGGGGGTTGTAGCCTCCTTCTAGTTGTAGCCAAAGAATTGGGTAGTTGGAGCTTCCCTCAATTTGTAGCCTGAGAAACTAGGGCAGCTGGATGGAGCAAGGACAGGTGGTTGTAGCCACCTTCCGGTTGTAGCCGAAGAATAGAGGGGGTTGTAGCCTCCTTTTGGTTGTAGCCAGAGAATTGGGGAGTTGGATATTCCCTCAAGTTGTAGCCTAAGAAACTAGGGGGTTGGAGCCTCCTTCTAGTTGCAGCTGGAAAACAAAGGAAGTTGGTGCTTCCAATGAATGTAATTATTAAAGACATATAAGAAAAATCATTTTGTGGTTTTCTCCCACTTTGGGTTTCCACATAAAACACTGGTGTACCATGTATGTGTATGATTTCTCATTTGTTCATTGTTTATTTACTCTGCAACTATTGGATGATAATGCTACATTGATATAACACTTGCATTTTATGGTGAAAAAATATTAAATTGCTCTATTATTGATTCACCCCCCCTCTCAGTAATCCAACAGAAATTTTGTAATTATGTGGGTTAGGTTACTTGCTTTTGATTCCACTTTGGGTTTTGACTTAGTTGCCAACATTTATTTATTAAGATAGGATAGGTAGGATAGGATAGGATTTCGTCCTACACATAAAATGTTAGTATCTCTAAGTTTACAGACTCCCATATTGATATATTTAATGTCAAGGATTTATGCATATAGATAACCCGAAAGTGATCCTGATACATATGTATATTTGCATGGTTCGATTGAATAGGAGAATGTTATGGCTAAAGAGTATAATTACTAGATGAAAAATAATACTTGGGAATTGGTTCCCTAATCACATAAAAGAGAATGTGGTTAAATTTTGATGGTATACAAGATTAATTTTCCATCAATAGGTATTGTTGAGAGACATAAGGCTTGGTAGTGAAAGGGATGCTCACCATGAAGGTATTGACTACACTCGGACCTTTTCTCCCATCATAAATGTGAATTCTATTTAGTTTAAATTCTTTCACTTGTTGCTAATTTTGGATGGGAGGTACATAATATGGATAGAGTGATTTCTTATCAAGTGATCTCACTAAGGATATGTATATGGACTCAACCCCTAGGATTTGAAAAGGATGGTAGTTTTGTGTGTTGGATAAAGAAATCCTTGTATGGTTTGTAACAATCCCTTGGGGTGTGGTATAATAATATTGATAGGTTTTTCTTAACCTTGGTTTGAAGAGTGTTAATAACATCACAATATTCACATTTTTTTTCCAAGGAAAACCTTATAGGGAACCCAAGCTATGCTTCCCCACATTTGTAGAATATGGAATCCCTAGTAAACCCATCAATGAAGACTAGTGTTCCTCACCCAAGGGGGTTTGAACCAAGAACTTTCTGGCATGGAACTAACCAAATCCCCAACAATATGGATGAAAATGAGTTAATCTAAGCACTTAGTATTTTATAATGTAATATGAATTTTCAACTCTAGACAATATATTTAGAAGAGGTTGCATCATATACCCACAAGACTATCTCCCCCACTATGAGGAAAGTAGGGGTAAATCCTAAGGTTATTCCAAACAAGCACAAGTCCTTGGAAAATTCACACTATAGAATTTCTTCATTTCCATGAGAGCCATTGCATCTAACCTAAACCTCTACCTTTCATAGGTAACCCAAGGGAATCAATGGGATTTGATCCTAAGACTTCCCTGAAATTTTATACAAGAGCATTTACTAATCAATATAACCCTCGGGGATAAAAAAATTAAGAGACTTGTTCATCCCTAGAAAATGGGTTTAGAAGAGGATGCATCATATTCCCATAATATATATTAGTTTTTTACTTATCTCCCCTTGTGAGGAAAGCATGTAGCATAACTCCTAAGGTTATTCTAGATGACGAGTTATTTTACTACCCTACAATTGGAAGTAAGAGTAACAAGATAGATTGTGCATTAATTTATCAGCCCAAGTTCCAAACTCTTGCGAGATATCGTGAAATGTATGTGTAGACCTGTTGGTTACTATTATTCTATACGGTCTGAGTTTATAATGACCCAAGGTTCATGTCTTTGGGGTTTCCAACAAAGTCTCTAAAACTATCAGCCCTCCTGGTGAACCAGAAGGCAAAACAACACACAGGATGAGTTGTGCAGTCTCACCTAAGATAGCTTTAATGGGTGGCTGTAAGACTCATGTGTTTACAGCCTAGGATTGAGTGTGAGATAAAGGATTTGAATATTGAACCATTATTATAATTTGTAAATGAAACATACTGTTCTTCACGACTATGCAGTAACTCTAACAACTTATTCCCTCAATATCGCAACAGTAATTAAACAAGAAATATAGTAACTCATTCATTCAACATAATAATAACTACTGAAGAAAATAAAGATATGTATGTATTCATCATGTAACATAGATGTTATCGTGGTTCACCCCCTCCTGGGATACACCCACAACGATTTGTCTCTTGGCTCTTTTATTATGGTATTTCTGCATCTACAACGCCACACACTTTAAAATCCTCCACAGTCGGGTGAGATCTATATGAGGCGGACTAGATCGCACCAGGATCCCCAACCTACGATCTAACCCTCAATATTTACCCTCCCTCATTCTCCCTCTAGATCAACAACTTATACAAAAATAGGTCTTACAGCAAAAACCCTTACATATCGCATCAACTCATGCGTAACTACTATAGCAACAATAATCCGCACAATACAAAAACCCCAACCCTCTATAATACCTTGGTATCTATATTTATACATTTATGTCTCTTCGGCCATTACAATACCTTACCAAAACCCCAACCCTACTTTCGTTAGGTATTCCTCCCATGTGTGCGTGTTGTTCTTCCTTCCAGTTGTTTCCTTCCTTGCATGCGCATGTGTTGTGCTTCCTTCTAGTTGGCGCTTTCCTCATGCATGCTTTCTTTCCCAAAAAACGTCTTGCTTTTATGATTTGGCCTACCTCCAACAGTCCCCCAACACTGATATGTGGCTTTTCTTGAGCCACCTAACCTCTGTTTTCTCCCTTGATCTCCTTGGTGATCGCCTGGAACTTTTTCTTAAGCTTTGTCACCTATGTATGTGCTTGCACAGTCTTCTCCTTGATTGTGTCCACTATATGGACTGCAATTACATCGTTGATCAATTCCATGAACTCTGCCTAGGTCTGTGTTATACGTGCCTTGGCTTCCTCTGCTTGTGCTAGCACTTCTGCTACCCATTCTTGCAACAGTTTATTTTGAGCCTGTCGCTCTTGTTTCTGGGTTTGTGCAGTAATTATCTCTGTCTGAAATATCTTCATGTCATGCGTCTCTTTAACCCGTTCTATGATTGGTATTGTCTTATGCCTCTGCTTGAGCTCTTGGATCGCTACGTTGATCCTTTCTTCTTCCTTGTCCCACTGTTGGACCTGTTGATCCTCCTCTAAGCTAGTCCAAAGTTGCGTTTCTTTATTAAACAAGTCATTTGTTGTGTTGACCTGCTGCTCTATCTCCTGCAGCTGCGTTGTTGCTTCCTACTTCCTTTTCTCCTTCATTGTTGGTGGAGTGGTTGGTGTGAGTTGTTCTCAGAGATTATCTATCTACTTCTGATATTGATCAATTGCCTGTGCAATCTGATCAATATTTTCTATTGTTGTGATTTCCTCTCTCTGCGCAGCCTATGGAATATTTTCATAAGTTCCTGCCACTTTCTGATCCAATCCTTTTATGCACTACCTTTCCTCCCGGGTCTCAGATTTATCCTTCTCATATAATATGTCTAGTGCGTCTCGTTTCTTTCTTTCCTGCTTCAATTTGGTTAAGTCCTTGCATGCTTGAGACTGTACCTCATGGTTCACGCTAACCGACAACCTATGTAGTGCCCCAGCTGGTATCCTCATCAACACTAGCTGGATTTGGCTTAAGTCCTTCAAGGGTGTCTGCCCCACAATTTCGTCCATGCGCAACATAATAGGGGTGATGCAGAATGTTACATGTGGCTGCAGTATTTCCTGGACTGAATCTCATTCTTCTTCTTGCACTCTTTCCTCTATCTGTGGTGCTGATGTTTCAGTCCCCCTGCTGCTGGTTGTCTTCCCTTCCCCGATTTTCTTGCCCTGTCTCATTCTTCATCTCTTGGGAACTTGGATTTCCGAAGGTTGTGTTTCTCTCTACTCTGCCTCTTCTTCTGCTATTCTTTCCAGCACTTCCTGGGTGATGGTTGGGATTGTCCATTCATCGACCCATTCGCTGATGACCATGTAAATGTCACCCTCTATGATGCAGTAGCACATATTTAGCCACTTTTTATCCAGATCCTTCCTTTCCTGTATCCACATTGTGTGTCATGTGGCCTGGAAATTGGTGATGTCCCCATATCGCACGACAACTTCTAGTGTGATTCTCCACATCTTGGAGATGGATTCTTGTACGTCGCTTAGTTATCCCTCAAAGATGGCCCCATTTTCCATTTTTCTCCTCGACTCTGGCTTGGATTTGAGCAACAAATACCTCGCTCCCTGATTCCGTTTTGGTCTGGTACAAAAAACTACATACCTTGGCTTTTTCCATCCCATGAAGGCTATTAATGTGATCAGCCATGAGTAGTGAAACTTTGTGCCTAGATATTGTGCATCCTTGCATTCATCCAGGAACACGTTCAAGAGATACGGTTCCCATATCATTGAGCTGCCTTCTGTGCACTGAGATGAAACTACAGCAACTCCAGCTGGACTTCCTCCCTGTGGCATTTTCTTAGCAACTTGCAGGCTAAGATTTTTGCGCCCAGTTGTGTTTCGACATTGTTGATTCTTTTGATAACGATCCCTCTTGTCCCCCTATCAGTGCCATACTTATTCTTCATCTCTTCTACTAGTGATTTCTCCTTGGTTTTGTCATCCATAAACAGTGTGGGATCCATGCCCTGGGATGGAAATCCTATTATACTCGCGATCATCTCTACGTCTATCGAGACAAGCTTGTCCAACCAGATGTCCCCACCATTCATGACTGCTAACAATTTTTTGACGCATGAGGTTGTAGGTTGACCTATGCCAAAATGTGGTAAGTCCAACAAACCTAAAATTCTTGTTTTTTGCAGCCCAGTTTCCCACTAGAGTGGCTGCTCGATCGGTTCTAAAACCTTATTTGTGTCCATAGTCTGTAAAAATACCCTCTTGACAAGTTCCATAAATTTGTCTTCGTCTTCTACATCATGGTCAGAGTATTTGAGCTTCCCTATATGGCCCAGAAGGTATGGTCCTACTTGTACCCCCTCTGGTATATGCGGTAGAGTGATTTCTGCTACAGGTTTCTTGTGAGGCAACCTAGGTATCTATATCTTGTCTTTCTTCATTGGTGGTGGCTGGCTTGAAGTTCCAGTGGCTTTCGGTTGTTCCTCTGTATAAGATTTCAGCCAATCTGAGGAATCTTGGACAATCCCTCCTATTGGGTGGTTTGATATGGTCATATGTGACTCTTCTGGTTCAACTACTGACTCCTGAATCGACGTCATTCCATTACGTCTCTGAGCTACTTCGAATCTCCAGTTGCACCTCCTTTAGGGTTTATGTTTCCTGGTTCTGTATATTCTGTATTTCCACTGGTATCTCCATATCCATGCCCTCCGGTGTTGGCTGTTGGATTTATTCCAGTATGGGTGTAGGGTTCACTGGTGTTGTGTCTGGGGATGGGATTTCATCATTATCAATGATCTCCGGCGGCTTCTTTTCACCTTCTTCCGCATGTCTTCGTGACCTGGTCTGAACTTTGCTTTTCCTGGTAGTCTAGCTCGCTTCTGCTTGCTTGGGCAGTGCCATGGAAATGAATGTCAAATGTGTGTTGGATTCGAACAGTATTTGTTATCTCTGTGAAGTCACACTATGCTATTTAGCTTATGTCATTCTCTATTTGTTCTCTTTTCAGGAATAGACTATTGGCTCCTACGTCCGTGTGTTGTATCGATTTCCCATGAAGCTTGTCGAGGACGCTTCCTTGATTATGGGTTTAATGCATCTTAATTATCGGTTCAATGCATCTTTAATGGTTTCATACTTTCCATTACTCCTGCTTTGTCAACTCCTTTTGGCATGATTAATGTGATGTCCCATCGGTCCTTTCCAGCCTTCAATTCCACCTAACATTGTCTTGTCGTATTGCTTTTGCCGACTTTATTTTTCCCGCTTGTTTCCCTTTGTATGTGACAGTTGTCATTTTCCTCACCTAATTGTTCATGCCCTTCCTATCTTCGATGCATTGATCCCTCTCTGGTTCTTTTCCTTTTGGTTCTCTTTCGATATACTTTTTTTTTTTTTTACTGCATGGTGGCTAGTCAACTGTCCTAGTAGAGCTTTAGTCGGCTCCCATTAATCATCCCTCTAAGTTTTGCACCTGATAAATCTCTTAACTGTACAACTCCTCCATCTATGACATATTTCACTTTGTATGGTCCTAGCCAATGCATTCTTATCTTTCCTGAATGATGAAACGATTTGATGTCATACATCAGTACTAGATCTCCTTCCTTGAAAATTTTCTTCTTTATGTGTCGATCACGCCAAGATTTATCCCTTGCTTTTTGAACTTGTTGGTGGAATCCTGCTAAGACCTGATCTTCCTCCATGGTCATTAATTGATTTAGTCTCTCTTGTACTATGCTTCATTCTGTCATTTGCGTGATGGTTGCTACGCACAAGCTTGGTAGTAAAAATTCTAATGGCACTATTGCTTCCTGGCCATAGACCAGTTTAAATGGTGTGTGCCCTGTCAAATTTTTGCACGTAGTCTAGTAGGCCCATAAGAATGCTAGTACTTTGAGGTCCCACTCGTCCTTATTGATGTTACAAATCTTCATCATCGCGTTCTCCAGGATTTTGTTAAATGCTTCCACTGTGCCATTTGCCTATGGGTGATATGGTGTACTCTTATGGTGATGGACTTCAAAATCTTCACTCATCACGTTGATGGTTCGTTTTATGAAGTGCATGGCTTGGTCACTCATCAAAATTCTTGGACACCCAAATCAAGTAATGACTTGTTCAAATAAAAAGTGGGATGTTGTTTCTGTGATACAATCCTTCACGGGTGCGGCTTCCACCCATGTTGTTAGGTATTTTTTTGCGGTGATAATGTACCTAGCTCTTGTTCTTTTTGTTGGTGGGTTGATTGTTCCCACGAAGTCGATTTCCCACTTATCAAATGCCTGCAATGTTACTTGTGGTCGAAATGGAATCTTGTCTCTTTTGTTGGGTTTGCCTACCCTTTGACAGACATCACATGTTTGATAGTACTCCTTTGAGTCTTTGTGAATCGTTGGTCACCATAGTCCTACGCGCAATACCTTCTACACTGTAGCTTTACCTGCATAATTACCTCATGTTATTCCTTCATGAGCTTATGCTAAGAATCGTGGTCTTTCGTGCTCTAACACGTATCTTTGCAAGATGCTATCTGTGCCCATTTTGTATAAGTGTCCTGCAATTAATTGATGTTCAACAGCACAAACTACCATGTTTTTCTTCTGTACGGTGCTATATTCTTGTAGTGAAATAACTGTGCTCAAGTATTGAATGATATCTGTGAAGTGTTCATCAACAATTTGTACTGAGAATAACTATGCATCCAGAAAGTTGTCCTCCAATTTTGTAGGTTCTTCTCCATTGGTGACTCTGGATAGACGGTCAGGTCCTGCATTCAATTTTTCTGGCCTGACTATTACTTCAAAGACAAATTCTTGGAATAGTAGTAACCATAGAAATATCCCCCCCC
>ML800795.1:104146-115644 GCA_009831015.1 Picea engelmannii
TTTGTGAAAGGTTATTTGGGAAGGTATTATTGACAGAGAAAAGTGTGGCAAAAAAAGTGCAGAAGAAAAGTAGTGGCAAAAAAAGTGCGGCAAAAAAATCATGGCAAAAAACGTGCGACAGAAAAAGTGCAGTACAAAAAGTGCGGCAAGAAAATCACGGCAAGAAAAGTGTGGTAGGAAAATCGTGGCAGGAAAAGTGTGGCAGAAAAAGTGCGACAGGAAAATCACTGCAGAAAAAGTGCGGCAAAAAAAGTGTAGCAGAAAAATCGCAGTAGGAAAAGTGTGGCAGAAAAACCGCGGTATAAAAATCGCGACAGTAGAATGATAAAAGAAGAAAAAGGTATGGTTTTCATATGTGTAGTCTTGTACTTATGAATCTAGTTGAGGGTTTTCCTTGTAAATATGTTGGATACCCTCTTGGAAGTTTAGGGCTTGTTGTAGAATGGTTTTGAGGCAGATCTATTGAAGTATATTGTCAGTGCACTTAGCTTGATTTATTGGCATATCTTGTGGTGCATTGTGAGAGACACTTGTTAGTGGTATTGGTATATGATTGGCTTATGAATGATAGATCCTTGAGGCTAATGTTTTATGGTATTGGTGGTATTGGTAAGGGTTTATGGCATTTGGTTATGGATAGTGTGATGTATTGCTAGAGAACTTTTGATGGTTATATTGGTATATGGTTGAGGTACATGTTGGGTACATGGTTGAGACAAGTAGTTGATGAGTTGGCACATACATGAGGTGTATAGTTGATGGTATTGGTACATATTGATGAGTCATAGTTGATGTGTAGTTGATGCATGATTGGTACATACTTGGTACATGGTTGGAGGTACTTGTTAGTATTATTGTTGACACATGGTTTATGGATGATGTAGCATACTTGTCTTGGTATATTATTAGAAGCACATATTTATCTTGGTGATGATTATGTGTTGTTGTGATATGCTTGGTTGATGCACATATTGGTGATATTGTGCATATGGTTGAGAGTTGTCTTGGTGATTGATCTTGGTGAGTAGATCTGATTTGGTTGATAAGATTGATGAGACAAGTTGTTGTGATAGGTTTTTTGGACAGGTTGTTGTGAAAGGTTATTTGTACAGGTTTGGTGCATGCCTGATGCATTTGTTTACGGTACAGGTTGAGGTATAGATTGATGTATGGTAGATGTTGGTAGAGGTTACTGGTACAAGATGTTTGGTTCAGGTTGATTAGTACAATTTTACAGCAGTATATCTCACAATGATAGTGTGACAGTGGTTCCATCATTCTACTTATATTTTAGGGCAGTTGAACAGGGAAAGGACAGGTGGTTGTAGCCACCTTCTAGTTGTATCCAAATAACACAGGGGATTGTAGCCTCCTTCTGGTTGTAGCCAAAGAATTGGGGAGTTGGAGCTTCCCTCAATTTGTATCCTAAGAAACTAGGGCGGTTGGATGGAGCAAGGACAGGTGGTTATAGCCACCTTCCAGTTGTAGCTGGAGAACAAAGGGGGTTGTAGCCTCCTTTTGGTTGTAGCCAAAGATTCAAGAATTGGGGAGTTGGAGCTTCCCTCAAGTTGTATCCTGAGAAACTAGGGGGTTGGAGCCTCCTTCCAGTTGCAACTGGAAAACAAAGGAAGTTGGTGCTTCCAATGAATGTAATTATTAAAGACATATAAGAAAAATCATTTTGTGGTTTTCTCCCACTTTGGGTTTCCACGTAAAACACTAGTGTACTATGCATGTGTATGATTTCTCATTTGTTCATTGTCTATTTACTCTGCAACTATTGGATGATAATGCTACATTGATATAACACTTTCATTTTATGGTGAAAAAGGATTAAATTGCTCTATTATTGATTCACCCCCCCTCTCAGTAATCCAACAGAAATTTTGTAATTATGTGGGTTAGTTTACTTGCTTTTGATTCCACTTTGGGTTTTGAATTAGTTGCCAACATTTATTTATTAAGATAGGATAAGTAGGATAGGATAGGCTTTGGTCCTGCACATAAAATGTTAGTATTGTTATCGCACAGTTTGTAGTTTAGGTCAAAGGCTAAAGGATAGAGATCAAACTGGCGTAACAGGAACCTTCCCCACCCAATGTCACCTCAATGGGGAGGTTTTTTCTCTTTAGGGAGGTTAGCCCAGGGGAGATGTCCCCGACAACCTGGGGTTTTGAAGAGACTAAGGTATAAAGCAAGGTTAAAGTTTCCTCCTCACAGGTTACCACCTAGGTCAGATAGTCCGGCTAAACAGCCAATAATGAAGTGTATGCCCAATTGAAAACACCTTCCCAGAACAAAACAACTGCAATACAATATATATATATGCAGGCTATAACTCAAAGGGTTAGTACTTCAATAACTATATGATATCATTTGATAAGAAATGTAAAGCAATAGATACAAAATGAAGTCAACATTTTGTCAATTAGCCATGAAAGAGAATCAATTCATCAATATCTATCAAGATGATTAAGTTAACAATGCATCCAATCAACAATTTGCTCAATAAATGCTTCAAATCATCATTCAATTGCTTATATTCAATATTTGTTGCATCAAGATGAGATAACCAACTGTGACGTCAGCCCTAATTAAGTTAGTTTGTTAGTTAGGGTTGCAAAATTTAAAGTTTTGAGAATGGTTCTGTACACTAAGACTTCAACGTTGGAGGTTAGAAATCAGTGCCTTAGGGTATATGGAGTCAACATAGAAGAGGGAACAAGGTTTCAAAAGGATGATGACTTAAAGACTGGAGGGAAGGGTTCTAAAGTGCTGCAAAGGCAGGGCCCTAGAATCAAAACCCTAGGGGAAAGAGGCTCACTCTGGTGTTGCTTAAGCAAGGCCTCGTGCTCTTTCCTCCTTCCTTAGGTCAACTTGGAAAAACGGCTAGCATCAATGATTAATTTTACTAAAGGATGAGGTGAGAGAAAGTGTTGTAAAGACAAGGCTTTCAAACCCTAGAAAGTGATGGCCCTAGGTGTAGATAACCTAGGCCTAGGATGTCACCCCTTTTTCAACCTATAAAATTAAATGCTAGCTTAAAGGAAGAAGCAAGATGAGTGTAGCAAAGGCTAGGGTCAATCCTTCTTCTTCAATGGCTAAAATATCTCTCTCTAAGGGGACATATAAAAAGGACCTACTTGTGTGCTTATTACCTAGGGTTTCAAATCAGAAATTTAATAAGAAAATGCAAGAAATTACACCTACAACCATTCAATTAAGAATTTTTGCAAGAAAATCACTTACATATAATGAAGAGAAGCATATGCAAACCCTAGTTGTAAACCTTCCTTGAGAGAAATGCCATAAGATGCCAAAAATATTCTTCCAATAGCAAGTGCGCCTCACTTAGACAACAAAAATACCCTAGGAGGGCGCAAAAATCATACCTCACAAGTGTGAGTGAATTGTGTTATGTTCAAATGAGGGAAAACATCCTCAATATATAGCATTCTCATGCCCTTTAATTAAAATTAGGTCATTAAAATAACCGACAAGGCTAATAACTAAAAATCATATTGTTTTACATTACACTGCTAAAAGAAAACCCTAAATGAGCAATGAGCAAGACATCTAGCCCCTTTGAGGGAGACTTTGGCCCTTTTTAGGGCAAATCATAGCACTAGATGACAAACGTTGGCCCTCTCTGGGCCTCCAAACTCTGCCACACGTTCCAGACTACCCTGTCAAACTACCATGTGTTGGAGGTGACGTCAAGGGCCTCTAGAGGACTTCCTAGGTCATCAGAGGGACACGTTCCACCTGCAGTGGGTCAACCCCCTAGGGTTGGGCTCAACCAAGGTGTCCTGGATGAAAATGTCCTTCTTCTTCTCTCGTTCAAATGCTCGACCAATCACTGTATTGTCTCTACCCCTGATGAGGTCCCAACAACCATCTGATGGGATCTTCAGCCCCATGGAGGTCCGAACTAATCATCTCCCCATGTGTACCGATCCACTTGGTACATGTCCATCAGGCATGGTCCTACACATCAAAAACTCCGCCCTCCATGGGCTCATTAGTCCTAGGGATCATAGAAATGTCAATCATACTTCATCATTAATTTTATCAAATACATGCATAAAACCCCTAGCATATCATCTAATAGCTCAAAGACATTACAATGACCTACTATACAAAGCTGAAGAAAAATACAAAATTCCCTATTGGGATAGCATTCATAAGAAAAGGAAAGTTCCCAAAGGATATCGTCCAAGCCATGTAACACGAGGTGGTGTGTTCAAAGGATGTCCAGACATAGTGAAAGACAGGGGTGATATTATCCGTGGGTGCCTTTGTAGGAGGCGAGTTGTACCTGTCATGGATGCAATTCTTTCCAAGCCCTTTATTTCCTTTATTCTTTCTTTTTATTTCAAGGTCTAACTAGAGGACACTGCCTTGGCGTGGTGACCAGAGCTGACAGTGTTACCCACAAGTACTTTCACAGAGATGATAAGGTTGGCCTGTGATGAGACCCCCTTTCCCTTGGCCATGCAACCAAAGTTCATTGCCTTGGCATGTTAACGAGATAATGGAAATGTCATACTGCTAGGTACCTATGAACATAATGGGCTGGCTCATGATGAGACCCCCCATCCTCTTGGCTAGGTATTGTTTTGTCACTTTTCTTCGGGCCCCTCTTGTTTCTTATCGAGAGGATTTTTATTGCCTTCTCGGGGATCCCTAGGCGAGGCATCTCTAGGTTTTATTTTTTATGGCTTTTATCTCTTACCAGCTACTTTTACCTCCTGGGCCGTTAGCCCCTTCTTCCCACGAGATAAGGTGTAACCCCACAAATAGGTCATCCTAATGTCCGAACTAGGGGAATGGGATAGATGAGTGGGGGATAAGATGTAAGAATGATGATATGATGGGAGCGGATGATGGCTCTTCAAAATCCCCCCTGGTAGCTAACCAAAACCTATGGGTACAATCTTGCTAGGGTACCCTATCAATCCCCCCAACCATGGTCAAGTGGTTTAATGTAAGATCCAAGCAGTCGTCAGAAATGAAAGGAATTTGATGCATATATCTGAAGGTTATAATGATCAAATATGACACATACCATGATACCTGGACCAATTACCTCATGGAGCAAGAGTCTTCTCCGATACAAGTCCACGCCGAAGGTGATGGATGTTGTTGTTGCTGACTGGACAAGCCTGATGAAGAAGAAGAGAGATGGGCCCTCCAGGGCCATGCTCAGGTCAATCCTTCTCTCGGTACTCCATGTCTAGGACTTGTGGGCCTCGAGACATGATCTCCTAGTTATCCCTAGAAATTGGGGATAACAAGTATCTCTAATTCTACAGACTCCCATATTGATATATTTAATGTCAAGGATTTATGCATATAAATAACCCGAAAGTGATCCTGATACATATGTGTATTTGCATGGTTGGATTGAATAGGAGAATGTTATGGCTAAAGAGTATAATTACTAGATGAAAAATAATACTTGGGAATTGGTTCCCTAATCACATAAAAAATAATGTGGTTAAATTTTGATGGTATACAAGATTAATTTTACATCAACAGGTATTGTTGAGAGACATAAGGCTTGGTAGTGAAAGGGATGCTCACCATGAAGGTATTGACTACACTAAGACCTTTTCTCCCATCATAAATGTGAATTCTATTTAGTTTTAATTCTTTCACTTGTTGCTAATTTTGGATGGGAGGTACATAATATGGATAGAGTGATTTATTATCGAGTGATCTCACTAAGGATATGTATATGGACTCAACCCCTAGGATTTGAAAAGGATGGTAGTTTTGTGTGTTGGATAAAGAAATCTTTGTATGGTTTGTAACAATCCCTTGGGGTGTGGTATAATAATATTGATAGGTTTTTCTTAACCTTGGTTTGAATATTGTTAATAACATCACAATATTCACATTTTTTTCCAAGGAAAACCTTATAGGGAACCCAAGCTATGCTTCCCCACATTTGTAGAATATGAAATCCCTAGTAAACCCATCAATGAAGACTAGTGTTCCTCACCCAAGGGGGTTTGAACCAAGAACTTTCTAGCATGGAACCAACCAAATCCCCATCAATATGTATGAAAATTAATTAATCCAAGCACTTAGTATTTTATAATGTAATATGAATTTTCAACTCTAGACAATATATTTAGAAGAGGCTGCATCATATACCCACAAGACTATCTCCCCCACTGTGAGGAAAGTAGGGGTAAATCCTAAGGTTATTCCAAACAAGCACAAGTCCTTGGAAAATTCACACTATAGAATTTCTTCATTTCCATGAGAGCCATTGCATCTAACCTAAACCTCTACCTTTCATAGGTAATCCAAGGGAATCAATGGGATTTGATGCTAAGGCTTCCCTGAAATTTTATACAAGAACATTTACTAATCAATATAACCCTTGGGGATAAAAAAATTAAGAGACTTGTTCATCCCTAGAAAATGGGTTTAGAAGAGGATGCATCATATTCCCATAATATATATTGGTTTTTTGACTTATGTCCCCTTGTGAGGAAATCATGTAGCATAACTCCTAAGGTTATTCTAGATGACGAGCTATTTTACTACCCTACAATTGGAAGTAAGAGTAACAAGATAGATTGTGCATTAATTTATCAACACAAGTTCCAAACGCTTGCGAGATATCGTGAAATGTATGTGTAGACCTGTTGGTTACTATTATTCTATACGGTCTGAGTTTATATCGACCCAAGGTTCATGTCTTTCGGGTTTCCAACAAAGCCTCTAAAACTATCAGCGCTCCTGGTGAACCAGAAGGCAAAACAACACACAGGATGCACTGCGCAGTCTCACCTGAGATAGCTTTAATGGGTGGTTGTAAGACTCATGTGTTTACAGCCTAGGATTGAGTGTGAGATAAGGGAGCTGAATATTGAACCATTATTATAAATTGTAAATGAAACATACTGTTTTTCACGACTATGCAGTAACTCTAACAACTTATTCCCTCAATATCGCAACAGTAATTAAACAGGAAATATAATAACTCATTCATTCAACATAATAATAACTACTGAAGACAATAAAGATATGCATGTATTCATCATGTAACATAGATGTTATCGTGGTTCACCCCCTCCTGGGATACTCCCACAATGATTTGTCTCTTGGCTCTTTTATTATGGTATTTTCGCATCTACAACGCCACACGCTTTACAATCCTCCACAGTCGGGTGAGATCTATATGAGGCGGACTATATCGCACCAGGATCCCCAGCCTCCGATCTAACCCTCAATATTTACCCTCCCTCATTCTCCCTCTAGATCAACAACTTATACAAAAATAGGTCTTATAGCAAAAACCCTTACATATCGCATCAACTCATGCGTAACTACTATAGCAAAAATAATCCGCACAATACAAAAACCCCAACCCTCTATTATACCTTGGTATCTATATTTATACATTTCTGGCTCTTCGGCCATTACAATACCTTACCAAAACCCCAACCCTACTTTCGTTAGGTATTCCTCCCATGCGTGCGTGTTGTTCTTCCTTCCAATTGTTTCCTTCCTTGCATGCGCATGTGTTGTGCTTCCTTCCAGCTGGCGCTTTCCTCATGCATGCTTTCTTTCCCCAAAAACGTCTTGATTTTTTTCTTTGGCCTACCTCCAACAGTCCCCCAACACTGAAATGTAGCTTGTCCTGAGCCACCTAACCTCTGTTTTCTCCCTTGATCTCCTTGGTGATTTCCTAAAACTTTTTCTTAATCTCTATCAACTATGTCTGTGCCTGCGTAGTCTTCTCCTTGATTGTGTCCACTATATGGACTGCAATTACATCGTTGGTCAATTCCAGGGACTCTGCCTGGGTCTGTGCTATACGTGTCTTGGCTTCCTCTGCTTGTGCTAGCACTTCTGCTACCCATTCTTGCAATAGTTCCATTTGAGCCAGTCGCTCCTGTTTCTGGGTTTGCGCAGTAATTATCTCTGCCTGCAATATCTTCATGCCCTGCGTCTCTTTAATGCGTTCTATGATTGGTATTGTCTTATGCCTCTGCTTGAGCTCTTATATCACTACACTGATGCTTTCTTCTTCCTTGTCCCACTGTTGGACCTACTGATCCTCCTCTAAGCTAGTCCAAAGCTACGTTTCTTTATTAAACAAGTCAGTTGTTGTGTTGACCTGCTACTCTATCTCCTGCAGCTGCGTTGTTGCTTCCTGCTTCCTTTTCTCCTTCATTGTTGGTGGAGTGGTTGGTGTGAGCTGTTCTCGGAGATTATCTATCTCCTTCTGATATTGATCAATTGCCTGCGCAATCCGATCAATATTTTCTACTATTGTGATTTCCTCTCTCTGAGTGGCCCATGGAATATTTTCATAAGTTCCTACCACTTTCTGATCCAATCCTTTTATGCACTACCTTTCCTCCCAGGTCTCAGATTTATCCTTCTCATAGAATATTTCTAGTGTGTCCCGTTTCTTTCTTTCCTGCTTCAATTTGGTTAAGTCCTTATGTGATCGAGACTGTACCTCATGGTTCACGCTAACCTGCAACCTATGTAGTGCCCCGAATGGTATCCTCGTCAATACTAGCTTGATTTGGCTTAAGTCCTTCAAGGGTGTCTACCCCACAATTCCGTCCATGTGCAACATACTAGGCGTGATGTGGAATGTTACATGTGGCTAGTATTGGTTGGATTGAATCTCATTCTTCTTCTTGCACTCTTTCCTCTATCTGTAGTGCTGATGTTTCAGTCCCCCTGCTATTTGTTGTTTTCCCTTCCCCAATTTTCTTGAGGAACTGTCGCATGTATTCCAGTTCCTCCTGAATCATATCCCTCTGGTGTGTCACATGGTCAAAGTCCTCAGATAGAAAGTCTTGTACCATTAGGGATATCATCTCCCCATCATCGTCTGTGATCGTATACTCTGGAGGTTTTCTTTGGGCCTTTGATTTCTTGTGCGTGCCTCCTAGTTGTGTGGCTAGCCTCTTGTTTCCCCTCGGTCCCTGTGGGTTGGGATTTGTTGCGGTCTCTTGTGCGGGCTCGGCCTGTTTCGTCTGCTCCTTCATCAGCTGCGTCTTATCTTGCTTCTCGTTTTGGGTCCCTGTCTTCATTGGCCCTTCATCTATCTGTGTTTTCTTTCCCTGTCTCGTTCTTCATCTCTTGGGAACTTGGATTTCCGAAGGCTGTGTTTCTCCCTGCTCTGCCTCTTCTTCTGCTATTCTTTCCAACACTTCCTGGGTGATGGATGGGATCGTCCATTCATTGACCCATTCGCTAATGACCATGTCAATGTCACCCTCTATGATGCAGTAGTGCATATTTAGCCACTTTTTATCCGTATCCTTCCTTTCCTGTATCCACATTGTGTGTCATGTGGCCTGGAAATTGGTGATGTCCCCATATTGCACGACAACTTCTAGTGTGATTCTCCACATCTTGGAGATGGATTCTTGTACGTCATGTAGGTATCCCTCAAAGATGGCCCCGTTCGCCTTTTTTCTCCTCGACTCTGGTCTGGATCTGAGCAACAAATACCTCTCTCCCTGATTCGATTTTGGTCTGGTACAAAAAACTACATACCTTGGCTTTTTCCATCCCATGAAGGTTATTAATGTGATCAGCCACGAGTAGTGAAACTTTGTGCCTAGATCCTATGCATCCTTGCAGTCATCCAGGAACACGTTCAAGAGATACAGTGCCCATCTAATTGAGGTGCCTTCTGCACACTGAGATGCAACTGCAACAACTCCAGCTAGGACTTCCTCCCTGTGGCATTTTCTTAGCAGCTTGCGGGCTAAGATTTTTGCGCCCAGTTGTGTTGTGGCATTGTTGATTCTTTTGATAATGATCCCTCTTGTCCCCCTATTAGTGTCATACTTATTATGCATCTCTTCTTCTAGTGATTTCTCCTTGGTTTTGTCATCCATAAACAGTGCGGGATCCATGCCCTGGGATGGAAATCCTGTTATTCCCGTGATCATCTCTACATCTATCGAGACAATCTTGTCCAACCATATGTCCCCACCATTCATGACTACTAACAATTTTTTGACGTATGAGGTTGCAAGCTAACCTCTGCCAAAATGTGGTAAGTCCAATAGACCTAAAATTCTCATTTTTTGCAGCCCATTTTCTCACTAGAGTGGGTTCTCGATCGGTTCTCCAACCCGATTTGTGCCCGTAGTCTGTAAAAATACCCTCTTGACAAGTTCCATAAATTTGTCTTCGTCTGCTACATCATGGTCAGAGTATTTGAGCTTCCCTATATGGCCCAGCAGGTATGGTCCTACCTGTACCCCCTCTGGTATAAGAGGTAGAGTGATTTCTGCTACATATTTCTTGCGAGGTGACCTAGGTATCTATATCTTGTCTTTCTTCACCGGTGGTGGCTGGCTTGAAGTTCTAGTCGCTTCCAGTTGTTCCTCTGTATAAGATTTCGGAAAATCTGAGGCATCTTGGACAATCCATCGTACTGGGTGGTTTGATATGGTCATCTGTGACTCGTCTAGTTCAACTACTGACTCCTAAATGATGAATAAGCATCATTCCATTACCTCTCAGAGCTACTTTGAATCTCCGGTTGCACCTCCTTTAGGGTTTATGTTTCCTGGTTCTGTATCTCTTGCATTTCCATTGGTATCTCCATATCCATGCCCTCCGGTCTTGGTTGTTGGATTTATTCCAGTATGAGTGTAGGGTTAACCGGTGTTGTGTCTGGGGATGGGATTTCATCAATATCAACAATCTCCGACGGCTTCTTTTCACCTTCTTCCGCATGTCTTTGTGACCTAATCTGAACTTTGGTTTTCCTGGCAGTTTGGCTCGCTTCTGCTTGCTTGGGTAGTGCCATGCCAGTGAATGTCAAATGTGTGTCGGATTCGAACGGTCTCTGTTATCTCTGTGAAGTCACACTGTGCTATTTAGCTTATGTCATTCTCTATCTGTTCTCTTTTCAGGAATAGACTATTGGCTCCCGCGTCTGTGTGTTGTATAGATTTCCCATGAAGCTTGTCAAGGATGCTTCCTTGATTATGGGTTTAATGCACCTTAATTATCAGTTCAATGCATCTCTAGTGGTTTCATACTTGCCATTACTCCTGATTTGTCGACTCCTTTTGGCATGACTAATGTGATGTCCCATCGGTCCTTTCCGACCTTCAATTCCACCTAGCGTTGTCTTGTCGTACTACTTTTGTCGACTTTATTTTTCTCGCTTGTTTCCCTTTGTATGTGATCGTTGTCCTTTTCCTCACCTAATTGTTCATGCCCTTCCTATCTCCAGTGCACTGATCCCTCTCTGGTTCTTTTCCTTTTGGTTCTCTTTCGATATACTTTTTTTTTTTACTGCGCGGTGGTTGGTCGACTGTCCTAGTAGAGCTTCATTCGGCTCCCATTAATCATGTTAGGATATTTAGACACTTAGGAGTTAGTTAAGATCTACTTGGTCTAATATGTCGTTAGGTAAAAGTGTGTTTCTTTAGTATGCATTAGTATGCATTTGTAGTTAGGAAATCCGACGGTCACGATATGTTCCC
>ML800795.1:126317-160428 GCA_009831015.1 Picea engelmannii
TATATATATATATATATTCAAAACCATGCATACTAACAGTTCATCACAACTGTATAAACATGAAAAGGGAATCCCATTCCTTTCCTATGCCTCATTTCAACATACCAAACCTTTCAAAATGTAATTCAACATTTTAAAGGATTTAATAAATATGCTAGTATTCACGGCCACATTCATACCCAATGCACTCTTGCATTGATTTAAAGTTTGTCACACTTTATGACAGGTTCTTGGCCATGGTGTGTTGGAATTTAACCAACCTCTTCACCACATGGCTTATTCATTTTCATTCACTCTTACAACAGAACCATGCTTCCTGCTATAGGTCGGTCACGATCCCAAATCAGTACACATGAAACTCAAAATTTTCACATGAATGCCTTTAAGCATTCTTCCTTCATTAATAATCACGGTGCCAACACTTATTGCCACCCAACTTGTTTTCCTTCCATGCTTACATTATGTAAGTAAAACATTGGAAGGTCCTCCTTCCTTACTGAAAATTCCATTGTCTGCCCTCTTATGAAACATGCATTCCCTCAATGCATTCCATGCAACGTGCTAATGATGAGCACCTTTATTCCCATAGAGCCAATCCCCGTGACCACAGTCTAACATAGAATGCTAAACTCTACCTTCCTTGACTAGCCCGGAGGACTCCATTTTTCTTTCCATGTGATCGAGAGCTATGACCTTAGCTCTATTATTTTCAAGCGCTACCTTTTGAACTCCCGTGTCTGGGTGTTATGATCCTAGATAAACCCCATGTCCATAAATCCACGATGAAGATATATCTTCCCCCAGATCCAATGGCTGCAAGGGATTGTGGAACCTCAACTAGTCCGCGGTTTAGTTCTACTTTCGATCTCCGCAATAGATGTGGGTCGTCGATCTTATCGAACGACTGGCGTTTGATCCGTTAACTCCAGTGGATCTTGAAATCGATCTGATCAATGATATTAGTTTCCTTACGATGAACGACTCATGTTCATATCCTCTGTCAAGTTCTTGATTAACCTGATTCAATCAGGGTTTTCTTTCGTGCTCTTCACGATCTTGATTTGTAGTTGATCGAAGGGATTTCTATGATTTATTAGTAAAGGTTTTTGACCTTTTTTTGTCAATAGAGATCATTTGGTTCAAATTTATTACATCATACAATTAGTCTTCACGGCCAAAGGTTCACACCTCCATCACTCAGGTTCTCCTTTTCGAATCATACCCTACTTGGGTACCCATGGCATACAACTGCCCTTTTAAAATTTTGTGCATAACATTAGACAATAGAATATTTCAGAAAGGATTCTTACCCAATCTTTGCATACCTATTCTATGCCGCTAGCACCCTGTTTATGATTTTTACCTCATCAGCAGTGCTTTTAGGGGGATTCTTACAGTCCTGTCAACAATCTTTCGACTGCAGCCTTCCCATGGTCATCCTCTACTTGAGGTTTCCCATCATTGGTAACCGTCTTCCTCAACAGTTCCAATTCCTTTTTATACACAACATGCATCATTAGTTGTAATATCAATTAAAATGCATGTATCATAACATCCAAATTCATAACTTCTTTATTTCACATCCACCACTACCTCTGATGGACTCAGCCTTGAGTTAGCTTTAGTTGTTTACCAAATATTCCTTAAGAAATATAAACGTGCATCTTGGTCAAGTACCCAAACTATGTATCCATACATATTCTGGTTTGTTAACTTACTTCCATGATGTACTTAACCATATTCATAATCATCCGCCTGTGTGTAGATTCCATAGGTATAATTCATAGCCTACATACATCTCTACCTTAAAATCACTCAACTCATGATTGTTTACAATCGTTCTCATGTGACCTTCAAGGCAGAATCAATTTCATGTCATTATGACAACATAACATCCTTTCTCGTCAACTCTTTCTTCTATTTACACTAATCTTTATTGAGGGAATGGAACACATTCCCCTTAAGCTATCAGTCAAAACACAACTTTCATGACTCTTCATAATGGAGTCAACCATGCAACCATGGTATTCTTCTACTATTCATTCAATCCTGGAAAGTGATAAGATTGCCTCACATTTCACTCATCAGGGAAACCATATTGGGCCTTTAGTATACCTATACTCTTACATCATGCATGTGCATCACTCGTACATTTGATATCATTTGTATCTAACTAGTATTAATATCAGGCTTCATATCAAGAAGCTTCTCAATGCATTAGATCCATGCACTCAAGCATACACACACAACTAAATATTCATCATACTAGCTTAGTTTTATCATTAGTGTTCTTTAGTTAGAGATTACAGTCGCTTACATTACTAATCTCACAGTTATAACTCATACTGGTGTTGCCTTCTCGTTATAGCAATGACCAACCAGGGTCACTCTCCCTTTTATACTATAGCAGCTGGCAAGAAAACTTTCTTGCCTCAACTTCTATATGACTTTACTCATCTCACCTTTCCTCTCGTCATGAGGAGTTATATACTTTGAGTTCAATATAAAGAAATAATTATACTGCCAAGGATCCTGTTGGCACTTTGTAAATTTCCTAGAGGTTGACAACAGAAGAAATCCACAAAATGTAACTTTATCCAACCGCTTTCGAAGCTGGTATCTAGCCCTTCCAACTTCAGAGAGGGATCTCTCTATATGATTTAGCTATGTTTCAAATTTTAAATATTAGGCTAGGTAAATAAATAGGTCAGTTTTTGTTGTCATAGTGTTTATCGAGTTGGTTGAGACAGTCTACACATCCATTGGGATATGGGATCTGTGTCTTGAATAAAATATGAAATCCAAACCAGAAATGCAAAGGAAAACTTTCACAGGGCGAGATAATATAATCACTGGATTCTTTAATAGCATAAATGAGGAATAGCAGGAAAGGCGAGAAAGACAATTACAACAAAGAAGCAATTAAGAATTTCTTTATTGTAAAATGAGAAGATGAACACTTAAATCTTTCGAGTCAGAAACAGGGTATACGAGATAAATCCTGCAACTTTCGTTACTTCTAAAGATTAGATTTAGAAAGCAATATGATAACAAAGTCATAATGACATTCAACTTAGAAAGAATAACATCACCAGTGAATACACGCAAGAATCCTGTAAAAGTGCCTCTTTGTATTAATGGAATATCTCTTCAAAAATATTACAGTCTGATAGCTTCAGGGTGTGAAGATCAACAACCCCCAATACTTTGAAAGATGAAGTATTTATAACTCAAATTCCAAACGATCCTATCATTAATGACCCAGACGTGCTAAATCTATTTTTAGCCTAACTAACTTAACAAATTTCCTAAAT
Organism: Picea engelmannii; assembly: GCA_009831015.1. Lineage (NCBI taxonomy): Eukaryota > Viridiplantae > Streptophyta > Pinopsida > Pinales > Pinaceae > Picea > Picea engelmannii. The sequence goes on from ML800795.1 coordinate 129,632, forward strand.
CTAGGAACTGCTTGATGATGTGGTGTAACTGCATGCTGATTTATGGGTGGGTCATTGATGAAGCCTCTGCATGACCTCATCTGACTGGATGAATGACTGGACTGGGACAGCTCATCTGCTAATCGATCAGATCATAGAGTTCCTCCCATCGAAGATGACTAGGCACGTTGACTTTGAGTAGCCTTTGATACACTTCGTCCATTTCTGTGTACTTGGAGAAGGTAGGTTTGGTGGCGAAGATGTATCGAATCTCATGTTGGATACTGATGTCCCACTGAAGTGCATCTAGAAATTCTTTGCCAGTGATGTTGCCTTGAATTCTTGCAAACTTTGAACTGTCCTTAGCCACATCGGCCAGTCTCTTCTTATAGTTGGGGAGTGTCATCAATTTATCATTAATTACCTTCAAACCAGGTAGACCTTTCTTCTGTAGAGCCTCAATCTTACTAAAGAATATTTGTACCCCAAGGTCCATGGATTGAACCTTTTCTTCCAGCTGAAGCATTAATCCTCTCTTGGTCAAAACTCTTTTGACCTCAAGGATGGTCTCTGTTATGTCTTCAATTTTCATCTCTTCCAACTCCTCCCTAGTCTTAGAATTTAGGAACTTGATGATCTCGTTCGCCTGTGATGGCATCTCTCCCAATTCTGATCTGATCTTCTCAATGGCCTGCTTGCTTCTCTGCACCAACTCATTCTTTTCAAACATAGTCTGTATCATGGGCCATATCTCGTTCATGGACTTGGTGATGTCTGTCCATACGCTTTTTTTAACCTTGGCCAAAGTCTTTCCTGCCACTGTTTCCTTCCGGAGCTGTTGTAACTCCTGTTTGAGTTGATCTGTCACCTGTTTTTCCTTGAAGAGGCTGGTCTGAAAGGACGATTTGATTTCCTGAAGGTTCTCAATCTCCTTTTTGAGCCTGCTAATCTCTGTTTCCTGCAGGTTCATCTTCTCCATAGACTTAGCCAGGTCGGTTGTCTTTTCCAGGGAGGTCAATGGAGTAGCAGATCGGACTTCTGTCACTGATGCTGTGCTCACTCCCGAAATTGGAATGGCATTCAATGGAATGACTTACATTGGCTTCAGCTGTTCTTTCTGTTTCACCAGTTTCTCCATTTCAGCTTCCATTTCCTTAAGTTGTGCGTTTTGTTCCATGAGCAGCTTGAGTGTTTCATATTTCTCTCCTTATTTCTCTATTATCTCCTTCGCCTGTGAATCCTCTGTGGGCGGGAGCTTCAATTGTTTCCTCAAGGAGGCTATGTCAACATTCTTCTTCTTAATAATCTCCTCAACTGCTTTCACGTTTGAAGGATCGTAACGGATCTTGAGGACCAGTTCCTCCAAAGTCTTGATCCTATTGTCCTTAGTGAAGGAAGATATCTTCTCCAACTTTAGTTGTGTTTGAACATTGTTCAGGGGCACTTGCAATTTGGACGCAATAGTGGAAGCATGCGCCAGTGTGTAAAATACCATTTCCCCTATCTGCTTGTGTATATCCATCTGATCGGCCGGATGCACATCCTTCGTCTGGAATTTGAAGGTGGCCCTTTTGTAATCAGTGATCACCTTTAGATCTGGCACCTATGCCTGGAGGAATGCCATGTGCATTCTTCCCTTCTCGGTGTTGAATGCCAACAATAGCCTATGTTGTGTAGTCGACGTCTTCTTCCAGAATTGGGTGCAAGTGTTGTTGGTCAGGGTCTGGTTCCTTTTCTTGATCGGCTCATATTTCTCGAAGATACTCAACTTCAGCCTTGCCTTGCTAGGTTGGGTGGTTGATGGAGACTCCATGGATTTCCTTGGCAACGCTGAGATTATGACCTTCTGGAGGCTTGCACCGAGGGGTGGTCTGTCAACCTTGGTTAGTGTAGTAGACTAGGCTTATTTTTCTCCGGTCGAGCCAGGAACTGAAATAGTCTTAGGCCTCTTGGTATGCAACTGGAATTCTTCTGATGATACCTCAGTGACAGGCGGAGACAAATCCTACCTAGGCATTTTCTCCTTTGGGACCTGTGGCATGGTTGTTTGTGACACAGTGGCCGGGGGATCCTGTTGTTCTACTTCGACCAATCTGTTAGGCTCCCAGGCTGTTTGATTTGCGAACTTCTCAACTTCAGGCCTAGATTCATGAACATATGGGATGTTCTTATTTTTCAACCTCATCTCTGAGATGATCCCACATGGATCATAATGCCATGGGAAGCTCATGAAGAACTTCATTTCCTTCAGCGGCTTGTTTGCTTCTTCTCTAGCGCCACGATTGTTGCATATGAAGGAGCCAATCTGCCCTTTGATTCTGAGCTGTTGCTTTTTCTTCAGTGAAAAAAAATGGATATCATCGAAATTTATAATCTGCCTTAAATATTCCAATGCAAAAATTATGACAGGCAGGTACTTGGGCAACTTATACAGTGCCAACTCGCACCCATATACTCTGATCTTGGTGTAATCGTGGTACAAATACCAATCCCACGTCTTTGTGTTATCTGAGAGATGCAGGATCCTTTGAACTTCATCATTTATCCGAGGCTTGGGCCTGCCACCAAGCATACTTACCACAGGGTGGTAGAATTGATCAATGAACTCCTTGAAATTGAACTTTGAGGAATTGTGCTTGAGCAAGGAGGTCCATGTTGTCACTGCCTGGGGTCTGCCATCTCCATCCATCTTCTGCATGGAAAACACGAATTTGTCCGCTTGGAAGAAGACGAACAAGTACGCCAGTATGGACGAGTATCGAAACATGCCTTTCGTGGCGAAATGCACGAATTGTTTGTGAATATTGTTCGCCAGGAATGTGTTGAAGTCAAACTGGGTGGTGGGATTCTCATCGGTGGAGAAGATGGATAAAAATCCCAGAATGGGTTCATCTACCCACTGATCTGAATAGTATCCTAACAAGGCACAAAGGGATGATATGATCTGGTTTCCTTTAGTCGAGAACATGGAAGAAGGATAAGGAGGATTTGTGGAGGGAAATTGAGCGGATGGGGGAAGGAAAAGATCGAATGTTTGAGCTCTTTTGGGGAAGGTCATTTTCTGGTATAATTCTATAAGAATTTCCAGGTTGAAGGGTGATGCAGAGTCGGCTCGGGGGACTTGTATCATTTGGTCGATGGATTCGGGCGTGATGAGGAAAAGAATCTCTCCGCACGAGGAGATGATGGCTCTTTTCTTGGAGATGTAGTGGGCTTGGCACTTGAGGGCGAACTCTGGAAAAGGGTGAATCTGAGGGAAGAGGTAAAGGGATAAATTGGACTCCCAGAGTCTGATTTCATCACTCTGGTCCAGGAAAACTTCCCTGAGCCACAACTGAAGGTCTTTGAAATCAAAATCGCACTTTGTATCTGCGATTAAGCGGTCTTTGTCGACCAACGGGATCCTGTCAAGGTCGACAGGGGGCAGTAGAAATGGATTCTCCTCTCCTTCATCTTGTATGGACTTTGGCGCCATTACTGCAACGGTACCTGCAAGAAAAAACAATGTTAGCGTGGTGATTGCTGGTGGGGGAAACTGACTATAATGGAGGAGGCAACGGTGTAAATTTATCTGGTGCGATGAGTGGGTGAATGGTGAAAATAGGAAGAGTGAGGGTTTTGAGTAAACGGGTGTCTGTTGGGCGCGGGAGACAGGTCATCTAGTTAACGGATACGTTATCCAATAACAAATGGCCAACGGATCACTTTGATGGTGAGATGGTGGGTGACGGTGATTGAGGGATACAGACGAGTGATGTGGCGGCTATCGATTGGAGGTAAAGGTCATAGTGAGGGGGATTGCCACGAGTGAATGGGGGCAAGGACTAACAGCAGTTATGGGACGTGACTATTTCGGGAAAGGTGGATGGTGACGTCCAGAGGTGACGAAGGTATGTCAGATAGTAGGAGATGATGGGACTCAGGGCCATTAGATCATTGCCACATATAAAGAGGGGCCCACCAGAGGAAAAATACCATTCCGGACCCCCCCCTTAGCTAAAGGCAGATCAGTCGGGGGGGTCCGAAATACATCTTGGGTCGTTGATCTGCACACCTGCTTCTGAGCCGCAGATCTATGCGCGATGTTTATGACACATTCCAGACCCCCCCGTCCATTAAAGGCAGAATGGACGGGAGGGCCCGGAATCCAACATTGATCGTAGATTTGCGCGCTCGATCCTGAGCCATCCAGATGCACGTGGGTTATATTAGCGATTCCGGACCCTCCCCACCCCTCTGTTAAAGATAGAACGGTCGGGGGGGTCCGGAAAGATCTGTCCATCGTAGATCTGGGCGCAATCATCTGGACCGCTGATATATGAACGAATCATAAGTGAGGGTGCAGAAAAATACATGCGCTGAGGAAACTTAGGATAAATTCTTTTTTCATGGGTTTCCTCCAAGACTTTTCATGTCTACACCACCAAGGGGTTAGTCAAACAACATTTTAGGTATCCAAAACATGGTGCAACATTTACATCCAGCTGGATTTTATTGAAAATAAAGGAATAAAGCAACTAGCTTATATTCTAACCTAGCTTCCTATGACAATTAACCCAGATTAAACTGTTGGGTTAAGAATTTACTCTACCCTGGGGCTATCTGACCAAGATTAGACAGTCTGGCTAGATTTATTCACTAATCTAACCTAGATACTTTGGTTAAGATTAAACTGTTTAGCCAGACTCATTCACTAATCCTATCAACATCAATTTAAAAAATAAATTGGCCATGCTTGAAAGGTATGGACCAAGTTACTATTATTGCATGGGGCTTTTATATAAATTCTTTTATGCCCTCTTTTCTTTTTCTTTCTTTTTCTTTATTTTTCTTTTTCTTTCTTTTTTCTTTTCTTTCTTTTTTCTTTTCTTTCTTTTTTCTTTTTCAAATTATTTGCAGAATGAAAAATCATTTGTCAACAAAAAATACTAGAGACAGATAATATCCTAGTCACCAGTTGATCCTATAACTTATAGGGTGATAACAGCGGCTCCACCTGGGGATGGTACTTTCCATGTGAAGTGCCAAGAATCCTGGTCCTGTTCATTCTGAGAATTTCTGCCTAGTAGCCTTCGTTGATTTTATTCTCAAAAATTAGAAGAACAGTGGTCAGCAGCTTAGGGCCTTCTCTTCAGGCTTCAACCAACTGCTTAATGTTATTCGCTCAGAAAATGCAGGCGAAAAATAAAAATGGTATCTACAATGGTGAGTGAAAACTCGAGTCTCTACTGGGGTGGCACATAATGCTTCAGCATTCTGCCATTTACAAGTCTCCCTGGCAGATCTGTCCCATCAGCGTTGTTTACCAAGAAAGCGTTTTTTCCCCTGAATGCTTGAATCATGTATGGTCCTCTCCACAGAGTGTCAAATTTTCCATGCTTTCCCTTATCTTCATTTCTAGCGTCCCATCTCAGCACCAAATCTCCTAGTTCAAAATCATCTTCCTTGGTTCTTTTGTCAAAAATCTTCTTGATGCTTTCTTGGATTACCTGAGTCTTGTTGAAAACTTCTTCCCTAGACTGCTGCAAATGGATCATTTGGTTGATCCTTCTATGTGAGTCATTTGGCTCGGCTTGTACATCTTGAAGCAACTTCATGACAGGGACTCCTAAGGAAGTGGGGAAAACTGCTTCTATGCCATAGACCAACTGGTATGGTGACATACCGATTGACCTTTTGGTGGTCAGTCTGTCAGCCCACAATGCAAACACCAACTTGTTATGCCACGATTTCTTGTTTTCCTGCAACGTCTTCTTGATGATGTTCACCAAGGTTTTGTTCGAAGATTCTGCCAGCCCATTCCCCTAAGGGTAATAAGCTATGGAATGTCCCAAACCAATGTGATACTGGTTGTAGAAATCTATGAGTTTCTTCGATCGAAAAGAAGCTGCATTATTAGTTATAATATTTCTAGGAAATCCAAAGAGAGACAAGATATTATTTTCAAGGGATTTGATAATAACAGAGTCAGTGGCTTGCCTACTTGGTACTGCTTCGATCCATTTGGTAAAATAATCTGTGGCAGTGAGAATCCACCTGTGCTGGCCTGAAGAAGGGGGGTGCATTTCTCCAATGAAGTACAACCCCCACTGCTGAAAAGGGGCTTCAACTAAGATCAGTTTCAGGGGCAGAGGGAGGAGTTTCCTTTTGCCTTCAGCGAATAGGGTGGGCCAATAAAAACCAGCTCTGAGGATTTTGTTGGCTATCACCTTCCAGTTCAGATGGCCACCACATTCTCCTGCATGAAATTCTTGTAACACTTTGTCAGCTTCATCTTTCAATAAACAATTTAATAGAATACCTCCAAGATCTTTCCAATACAGATTTCCTTCTAGAATACAGAATTTTAAGGCTTTCAACTTTAAAAATCTAGCTTTAGTCTTAGTCAAACCAGGGGGAGCTTGTAAATTTTTCAAAATGAATATAAGGTCTACGTACCATGGAGAGTTGAGAAATACCTCTCTCACGCTAGGAGTCACCATCTCTCCCTGTTCATCTGCTGCAGCTAAAAAATTAATTTCAAGAGCATGGAAATTAGATTCATCCATCAATTTAGCAAGGCCTTGACATTTAATTAGTTTTGTAGGCTTAATCTCTATGTCATATTCTAAAATGACAGCAATCCATTTTCCTCTTCTTCCATCCGGATTGTCCTGGGTCAAAATGTCTTTTACTACCGCATTCGGAACATATGCAATGGTGTGGGAATGGATAATGTAGACTCTAAAATCTTTTATGGCTTTTACCAAGGCAAAAGCTTGTTTCTCCATTATCTTGTAATTCAGAGCAGCGTCTCTTAACGCTTTACTAAAGAAATATATGGGTTGTTCATACCCTTCGTTGTTCTTTTGTAGTAATACCACTGCTATAGTATGTTTGGAAGCGAAAGAAAAAAGATAGAAATCCTTGGTAAAATCAGGACTGATCAAGACAGGGGCCTCTGTGAGTGCTCGTTTGACTTGTTCGAAAGACTGTCTAGACTCAGTGTCCCATTTTATTTTTACATCCTTTTTTAACATATTTGTAATGTTTCTGAGGAGCTCTGCTAGATTGGGAATGAGTCTTCATAGAAAGTTTATTCTCCCGATAAAATATTGTAATTCTTTGATGTTTCTTAGGTGTTCTAATTTTTGTATGGCCTCGATCCGGCTGGGGTCTATTTTGATTCCATCCTTGGAGATGATGTGTCCTAGAAGTTTGCCTTCCTCTAGTTCGAAAAGGATTTTCTTATGATTTAAAGAAATCCCAAACCTCCTGCATTTCTCGAAGACTCATCCGAGATGCCTTAGGTGCTCGTCATTAGACTGGGAAAACACAGTTACGTCATCCAAATAGATGACAATAAACTTACCAGATTCTTCCACAAAGGTGATGTCCATCGCTCTCTGGAACGTGGCTCCCGCGTTCATCAAACCAAAAGGCATTTTCACATACATGAAAGTGCCCCATGGTGTAGTGAAAGCGGTTTTGTCTTGGTCATCTGGGTGGATGAGGACCTGATTGTAACCCGAGAAACTGTCCAACAACGAGTTTCGACTGGACCTGACCACCCTTTGCAGGATGTGGTCCATTTTTGGCAAGGGGTAATTATCCTTTAGGGAGACCTTATTCAGATTTCGGAAATCTATGCAAAGTCTGATTTCCCCAGATTTCTTATGTGTAGGGACCAAATTAGAGACCCATTTGAAAAAATGCAACGGGACTATGATTTTGGCATCGTACATTTTTTTCATTTCCTTTTCTATCAGAGGGAGTAACTTGGGATTTATCCTCCTAAGTTTATGTCTGAACGATTTTTGGTCTTCTTTTATTGGAATCCTGTGTTGTATGATGCTGGTATCATAAGCTTTCAAATCCTCATAACCCCATGCAAAGACATCCGCATATTCTTTGAACAGCGCAATGTATTTGATTTTTTTCTCAAGGGGTAATGATTTAGACAATTTGACTATCCTGGGTTTCTCTTCGGTCCCTATATTACAGTCTTCTACCTCTTGTCCATTTCCTTCAATTTTCAGTTTTTTAGCTACGTTGTTAAAATCAAACAAATCCTCTAAAGGAACCAGACCCCTAGGTAAAACATTACTTTTCAAATGAAAAATATCGGCCTCCATCTCATCATCACCTAATTCTCCTGAATCTACGCTATTTACACTATCAATTACAAAATCAAATCTATTTACATTTTCATCCTCGTTCTCTAAATCTATATTTGTATATTCAAAATCATTTTTACACTGCAAAAAGTCTTTGATTTGATCATCATTACCAAACACTTGCCAGTACCTGATATTGTTGGGAACTGTTGGTCTGCATTTCACCTCTACCGTGTATGGGCGAGTCGAGTAGAAAGGAATCTTACATGTGGCTGCTGACGTAGCCAATCCGTCCACCAAAAGTTTTTGTCCCCTCGACATTACCTGCAAGTCAACTTCAGTGAAACATCTCAGGGCATCAAGAAAAACATTCCTAGAAGATCTAAGATGGGGATGCTTCACATCATACTCACCTTTAATTTGCTTGATTATTAACTCAGAATCACCTTTTACCATAATCTGTTTGGCACCAACTTTTTTCAAAATCTTCAGACCGAGCATCAAGGCTTCATACTCAGCGATATTGTTAGTGCATTGGAAATTTAATTTGTAAGAGTCGTTTTCCGAATATCTGGTTCTGTGATTGTGCAGCCAAACTCCCACTCTGGCCCCTTCTTTGCTTACTGCTCCGTCAAATCCATGCTCCAGAAATCTGTCGGTAGCTCTTCAGTTATCACGTTTTTCTTCCTTGCTACCTCAATGATTTCTTGGCCTTCATCTAGACTAGATATGTCTTCTCCCAGCTGGGTGTCTCGCTCTCCTGTGTCACCATCATTGTACAAGATAAAATAATCCAAGTCAGAATGCGCGGAGTAAAGAGGATAGTTGTGCGGTTTTTCTTGGCTACTGACCATGTATTTCATCAATATTTCTCTGTATAGCCTTCTTTGTTGCCCGAAAACTGGGATAGTGGCATACAACATATCTAGCTGCAAGGTAACTCTCAACTTATCCCCCCAAGACCAGGATAGCAACATTCCATACTTCGGGGGAATGTCTGCAACCACCACATCCATAACCATGCTCTTTGCAGGAATCTGAACCAGGGTGATACATAGGTCCTTGATCAAACCAATACATCTAACTTTACTGAAGTCGAATGAGTGTAAATCTTTGTAAGGTCTGGTGACCTCCAGTCCCAGTTTCTCCATCACTGCTTTAGGAATCATATTGTGGGAAGCACCCAAATCCAGCATAGTGTTATGCAATATCAGGTCATGTATATTTAGACTGATGTAAAAAGGAGCGACATCACCATTATCATCTCAACCATCTACTTCAGGTCCGAACAGAAGTTCAGGTTGATCATCTGTAAGGTTCACGGTATCTGAATGATTTGTTGACCCAATGGTTAAGGCTTTCATGCCTATGTCAGGTTCTATGGTCAGTGCTTTAATCACCTGTGAACGATAAACGTCTTTGTTCATCAACTCAGAAAGTGGAATGGGAATTTTTACTTTGGCTAATTCCCCCTCAAGGATGAAAGGTGTAGGAGCTCTGCCTTGGCTCATCAATTTTGGTTTGTCCACCACACTCTTCTGACCAGAAGTACTCGGTGGAACTTCGCGAGAACTTCGGCAGTGCTCTTTTCAAGACTCTTCTCAGCAGATGGTTTAGAGGCTTTTTTGGTTTCGACTACTTTCTTCATTTCAATTGTCTTTTTTGGGGAACTTACTTTTGTCTTTTTACTCCACAGATTATACTGTCGGTGTACCTCCAAAATGGCATTTTCGAATGCCTGTTTTTCTGCATCTTCGGCTTCTTCACTTACTTTTGTTTGATTGAGAAGAAAAAGTTCTTGCTCTTCTTGGGTAAGGAAAATGGCTTCGTTATCATGAATACCCATGAGATTTATGTGAGTATCCTCCATATCCTCGATCACTTCCTCTCCTTCATCAGCATAATTCTCTTGTAGTGGCGGTCTGATCTGTTGATCTGGACCTCTCTGTTCTCTTTGATCCCTAGGATCTCTCTGTCTGATTTGAGGAGGGTTTCACCTGAAGTTAGGATTCCGAACTTGAGGGGCTGGTGGGTTTTCTCTTGGTGGGTTTCTATCTGATACCGTAAGTCTTCCCATCATGCTTTCCATTGCTCTGGCCAAGGAATCCAATTTGGAATCAGAGGTTGACGTGGAAGGTTCCTCTTTAATGGTGACTCTCCTCTCTGACCTTTGTCGTGCTCTTTTTGCCAACAAATTGGCCTCCACACTTCTTGCACTTTTCTGCATGTCTTCTAGGGTGGTAGAGTTTCTTTCCCTGAGTTGGTACGACATATCAGCATCGAAACCATCAGGGAATTTTATCAATGCCAAACCCTGTGGAGGTTTGATTTCGGCTGGAATTTCATTGTACAGGTTATTGAAACGAGTGCAGTAATCTTGTATTGTCTCGCCTTGATTCCTTCTAATATTATCGTATTCTGAAAATATTTGGAGAGGGTTTTTCTTTACCTCCCATCTGTCTAGAAAACTCCTTTGAAATGTAGTAAGTTCAAGGACTGAGGTAGCACGTAAACCTTTATACCATTTCTTAATGTCACCTGTCAAACTCTGGGCAAATAATCTCATTTGAACATCAGCCTCATCTACTTCGTGCAGGTCAAAATAATCATTCATTTTATCAACGTGTTGTTGGGCGTTTAAAGGCCCTGTTGCATCAAACTATGGAAGCCTCATTTGATAGTCTTGGGGCATGGCATGAAGAGGCAAAACCAATACCAAGGGATCATATCTAGCTTCCATGATGGGTGGAGGAGGTGGGATAACAAACTGGATGGTCGGCAAGGTTGCGACTGAAGACGAGGACGAGGAGGGACTGGATAGCACCGAGGGAGTGGTTTGCGGTTTAGTAGTGGGAGACAGAACTTTAGGGGTTCGGAGTTGCAAAACGGTTGGGTCAAAAATGATTCCAGTCACAAAACTATCAGACTGTGTTCTAACCAGGCTTTGTTGGGAAAAGGTGTCAAGGTCAGGGTTTTGAAAGGAAATGAGCTCCCCTGAAAAGGAAAGGGACTTACAAAAAGGAGTATGACGTACTGAACCTTCAGCTACGATATTTTTTCTGAACAGCTGCTCTGGGTTATCTGTTACTATTGCAGGTTCTGAGTCTGGATGAGATCGAGTATAAAATTTCTTGGGAGCCAGATTTCTTTTTTCTTTCTTTTTTTTCTTTNACAAATTTTAATCAACCTCTAAACATTACTTTCTTTTCAATCTTGCAATATTTCAGGAACAAATTTTCTTCTAGGAAAAGAAAATGTGAAGTTATAAACTTTTAGTTTTGTTCTCCCTAGTATGGTTGCCACTATGTTAGCACTCTCTAAATTTCCTAGAGGTTGACAACAGAATAAATCCACAAAATGTAACTATATCCAACCACTTTCGAAGCTGGGATCTGGCCCTTCCAACTTCAGAGAGGGATCTCTCTATATGATTTAGCTATGTTTCAAATTTTAAATATTAGGCTAGGTAAATAAATAGGTCGATTTTTGTTGTCGTAGTATTTGTCGAGTTGGTTGAGACAATCTACACATCCATTGGGCTATGGGGTCTGTGTCTTGAATAAAATATGAAATCCAAACCAGAAACGCAAAGGAAAACTTTCACAGGGCGAGATAATATAATCACTAGATTCTTTAATAGCATAAATGAGGAATAGCAGGAAAGGTGAGAAAGACAATTACAACAAAGAAGCAATTAAGAATTTCTTTATTGTAAAATGAGAAGATGAACACTTAAATCTTTCGAGTCAGAAACAGGGTATACGATATAAATCCTGCAACTTTCGTTACTTCTAAAGATTAGATTTAGAAAACAGTATGATAACAAAGTCATAATGACATTCAAATTAGAAAGAATAACATCACCAGTGAATACACACAAGAATCCTGTAAAAGTGCCTCTTTGTATTAATGGAGGATCTCTTCAAAAATATTACAGTCTGATAGCTTCAGGGTGTGAAGATCAACAACCCCCAATACTTCGAAAGATGAAGTATTTATAACTCAAATTACAAACGATCCTGTAATTAATGACCCAGACGTGCTAAATCTATTTTTAGCCTAACTAACTAAACAAATTTCCTAAATCTAGGAACTGCTTAATGATGTGGTGTAACTGCACGCTGATTTCTGGGTGGGTTGTTGATGAAGCCTCTGCATGACCTCATCTGACTGGATGAATGACTGGACTAGGATAGCTCATTTGCTAATCGATCAGATCATAGAGTTCCTCCCATCGAATATGACTAGGCATGTTGACTTTGAGTAGCCTTCGATACACTTCGTCCATTTCTGTGTACTTGGCAAAGGTAGGTTTGGTGACGAAGATGTATCGAATCTCATGTTGGATACTGATGTCCCACTGAAGTGCATATAGAAATTCTTTGCCAGTGATGTTGCCTTGAATTCCTGCAAACTTTGAACTATCCTTAGCCACATCGGACAGTCTCTTCTTGTAGTCGGCGAGTGTCATCAATTTATCATTAATTACCTTCAGACCAAGTAGACCTTTCTTCTGTAGAGCCTCAATCTTACTAAAGAATCTTTGTACCCCAAGTTCCATGGCTTGAACCTTTTCTTCCAGCTGAAGCATTAATCCTCTCTTGGTCAAAACTCTTTTGACCTCAAGGATGGTCTTTGTTATGTCTTCAATTTTCAGCTCCTCCCTGGTCTTGGAATTTAGGAACTTTATGATCTTCTCAATGGCCTGCTTGCTTCTCTGCACCAACTCATTCTTCTCAAACATAATCTGTATCATGGTCCATATCTCATTCATGGACTTCGTGATGTCTATCCATATGCTTTATTTAACCTCGGCCAAAGTCTTTCCTGCCACTGTTTTCTTCCAGAGTTGTTGTAACTCCTGTTTGAGCTGATCTGTCACCTGCTTTTCCTTGGAGAGGCTGATCTGAAAGGACGATTTTAGTTCCTGGAGGTTCTCAATCTCCTTTTTGAGCCTTTTGATCTCTATTTCCTGCAAGTTCATCTTCTCCATAGACTTAGCCAGGTCGGTTGTCTTTTCCAGGGAGGTCAATGGAGTAGCAGATGGGACTTCTGTCACTGATGTTGTGCTCACTCCCGAAATTGGAATGGAATTCAATGGAATGAATTCCATTGGCTTCAGTTGTTCTTTCTCTTTCACCAGTTTCTCCATTTCAGCTTCCATTTCCTTAAGTTGTGTGTTCTGTTCCATGAGCAGCTTGAGCATTTCATCTTTCTCTCCTTTCTCTGCTATCTCCTTCGAAATGTGAATCCTCTGTGGGCGGGAGCTTCAATTGTTGCCTCAAAGAGGTTATGTCAACATTCTTCTTCTTAATCATCTCCTTAGCTACTTTCACGTTTGAAGGATCATAACCGATCTTGAGGACCAGTTCCTCCAAAGTCTTGATCTTATTGTCCTTGGTGAAGGACGATATCTTCTCCAACTTTAGTTGTGTTTGAACATTGTTCAGGGACACCTACAATTTGGACGCAGTAGTAGAAGCATGCGCCAATGTGTAAAACACCATTTCCCCTGTCTTCTTGTGTAGATCCATCTGATCGGCTAGATGCACATCCTTTGTCTGGAATTCGAAGGTGGCCCTTTGTAATCAGTGATCACCTTTGGATATGGCACATGTGCCTAAAGGAATTCCATATGCATTCTTCGCTTCTCGGTGTCGAATGCCAACAACAGCCTATGTTGTACAGTCGACGTCTGCTTCCAGAACTGGGCGCAAGTGTTGTTGGTCAGGGTCTGGTTCCTTTTCTTGATCAGCTCATATTTCTCGAAGATACTCAACTTCGGCCCTGCCTTGCCTGGTTGGGTGGTCGACGGAGACTCTATAGATTTTCTCGGCAACGCTGAGGTTATGAACTTCTAGAGGCTTGCACCGAGGGGTGGTCTGTCAACCTTGGTCAGTGTAGTAGACGGGGCCTCTTTTTCTCCGGTCGGTCCAGGAACTGAAATAGTCTTAGGCCTCTTGGTATGCAGCTGGAATTTTTCTGATGATACCTTAGTGATAGGTGGAGACAAATCCTGCCTAGGCATTTTCTCCTTCGAGACCTGTGGCATGGTTGTTTGTGACACAGTGGTCGGGGGATCCTGATGTTCTACTTCGACCAATGTGTTAGGCTCCCAGGCTGTCTGATTTGCGAACTTCTGAACTTCAGGCCTAGATTCATGAACATATGGGATGTTCTTGTTTTTCTCCCTCATCTCTGAGATGATCCCACATGGATCATAATGCCATGGGAAGCTCATGAAGAACTTCATTTCCTTCAGCAGCCTGTCTTCTTCTTCCCCAGCACCATGGTTGTTGCAGATGAAGGAGCCAATCTTCCCTTTGATTCTGAGTTGTTTCTTTTTCTTCAGTGACACAAAATGGATATCATCGAAATTTATAATCTACCTTATATATTCCAACACAAAAATTCTAACAGGAAGGTACTTGGGCAGCTTATACGGTGCCAACTCGCACCCATATACTCCGATATCGGTGTAATATTGGTACAAAAACCAATCCCCCGTCTTTGTGTTATCCGAGAGATGCAGGATCCTCTGAACTTCATCATTTATCCGAGGCTTGGGCCTACCTCCAAGCATACTTACCACAGGGTGGTAGAATTGATCAATGAACTCCTTGAAACTAAACTTTGAGGAATTGTGCTTGAGCAAGGATGTCCATGTTGTCACTACATGGGATCTGCCATCTCCATCCATCTTCTGCATGGAAAACAAGAATTTGTCCACTTGGAAGAAGATCAACAAGTACGCCAATATGGACGAGTATCGGAACATGACTTCCATGGAAAAATTCACGAACTGTTCATGAATATTGTTTTCCAGGAATGTGCTGAAGTCAAACTGGGTGGTGGGCTTCTCATCGGTGGAGAAGATGGATAAAAATCATAGAATGGGTTCATCTACCCACTGATCTGAATAGTACCCTAACAAGGCACAAAGGGATGATATGATCTGGTTTCCTTTAGTCGAGAACATGGAAGAAGGATAAGGATTATTTGTGGAGGGAATTTGAGCGGATGGGGGAAGGAAAAGATCGAATATTTGAGCTCTTTGGGGCTCTTTGGGGCTCTTTGGGGCTCTTTGGGGCTCTTTGGGGGAAGGTGATTTTCTGGTATAATTCTGTAATAATTTCTAGGTTGAAGGGTGATGCAGAGTCAGCTCGGGTGACTTGTATCATTTGGTTGATGGATTCGGGCGTGATGAGGAAAAGAATCTCTCCGGATGAGGAGACAACGACTCTTTCCTCGGGGATGTAGTGGGCTTCGCACTTGAGGGAAAACTCTGGAAAAGGGTGAATCTGAGGGAAGAGGTAAAGGGGTAAATTGGACTCCCAAAGTCTAATTTCGTCACTCTGGTCCAGGAAAACTTCCCTGAGCCATGACTGAAGGTCTGCGAAATCAAAATCGCAATTTGTATCTGCAATTAAGCGGTCTTTGTCGACCAGCGGGATCCTGTCAAGGTCAACAGGGGGCGGGAGAAACAAATTCTCCTCTCCTTCTGCTTGTTTGGACTTTGTCACCATTACTGCAATGGTACCTGCAAGAAAAACAACGTTAGCAGGGTGATTGCTGGTGGGGGAAACTGACTGTAACGGAGGAGACAACGGTGTAAATTTCTCTGGTGCGATGAGTGGGTGAATGGTGAAAATAGGAAGAGTGAGGGTATTTTTGAGTAAACGGGTGTTCGTTGGGCGCGGGAGTCAGGTCAGCTAGTTAACGGATACGTTATCCAGTAATAAATGGCCAACGGATCACTTTGATGGTGAGATGGCGGGTGACAGTGACTGAGGGATACAGACGGGTGATGTGGCGGCTATCGATTGGAGGTAAAGGTCATAGTGAGGGGGCTTTCCACGAGCGAATGGGGGGAAGGACTGACAGCAGTTATGGGACGTGACTATTTCGAGAAAGGTGGATGGTGACGTCCAGAGGTGACGAAGGTATGTCATATAGTAGGAGATGATGGGACGCGGGGCCATTAGATCGTTGCCACGTATAAAGAGGGGCCCGCAAGAGGAAAAATACCATTCTGGACCCCCCCCTCAGCTAAAGGCAGATCAGTCGGGGGGGTCCAAAATACATCTTGGGCCGTTGATATGCGCGCCTACTTCTAAGCCATAGATCTATGCATGTTGTTTATGACACATTTCGGACCCCCCCCCCTCCATTAAAGGCATAATGGACGGGACGGTCCGGAATCCAACATTGATCGTAGATTTGTGCGCTCGATCCTGAGCCATCCAGATGCACGCAGATATTATCAGCGGTTCCGGAACCCCCCCCCCCCTCCGTTAAAGATAGAACGGTCGGGGGGGTCAGGAAAGATATGCCCACCATAGATCTGGGCACGATCATCTGGACCGCAAATATATTAACGGAGCATAAGTGAGGGTGTGGAAAAATAAATGCACCGAGGAAACTTAGGATAAATTCTTGTCTCATGGGTTTCATCCAATACTTTTCATGTCTACACCACCAAGGGGTTAGTCAAACAACATTTTAGGTATCCAAAACATGGTGCAACATTTACATCCAACTGGTTTTTATTGAAAATAAAGGAATAAAGCAACTAGCCTATATTCTAACCTAGCTTCCTATGACAATTAACCCAGATTAAACTGTTGGGTTAAGAATTTACTCTACCCTGGGGCTATCTGGCCAAGATTAGACAGTCTGGCCAGATTTATTCACTAATCTAACCTAGATACTTTGGCTAAGATTAAACTGTTTAGCCAGATTCATTCACTAATCCTATCAACATCAATTTAAAAAAGAACTTGGCCATGCTTGAAAGGTATGGACCAAGTTACTATTATTGCATGGGGCTTTTATTGAAATTATTTTATGCCATATTTTCTTTTTCTTTCTTTTTCTTTCTTTTTCTTTTTCTTTCTTTTTTCTTTTCTTTCTTTTTTCTTTTCTTTCTTTTTTCTTTTTCAAATTATTTGCAGAATGAAAAATCATTTGTCAACAAAAAATACTAGAGATAGATAATATCCCAGTCACCAATTGATCCTATAACTTATAGGGTGATAACATATCCTACATGATTCTATCAGATTCCTTTAAGCCCACAAAGGTATTAACCATTATATAATCAACCATCATCAGTGCCTGAGGTTCCAACTGCCCATGCTTAGAGGTAGTTTCACGAACGTAATGCCATCTGCCTTTTAGGCTTCAACTACCCTTGACAGAACCCTGCCAACTTAAGCTATCCACATTCAAGTATTATTATCAATGTTAATTAGCATATCCCTACTCAGGTAAGAGTAGTTATCACTTGACAAAGGTTAAATAAATTCTTCTGTTGAAATTCAACAAGAATTCTCAAAATCGCAAGTTCAATCTGCAGTCCTTTTTCCTCAAGGAGTAAATGCAGATAACAATACCTCTTTATGCGACTCTCGTATGAGCCCAAGCAGGCCAAGTGTTGTAACCATGCTCTAATACCAACTTGTAACACACCCACGATGGGGCATAAATAAAAGAAAATTGTTTTTCCTCAATTATTTGAATCCTCCATCCATGGTCTCTAATCCTGGTCAATGGACCTTCAAAATTCCTGAGTTGAAGCAGTTCTTCAGTTCCCTACTGGAATCTCTAAGAAATCGATCCACGGGTCTTTGCGAGACTTCACCCATGCAAACTAGCACCAGGTGAAATATTCCTCCACATGAACATCGGCTATGACCACGCACCTATCCAAAAGGCACTTCATGACCTCAAACCTCGGGTGTTTTTCTATGGGCTAAACCTGATACTCCCGATTTCTGATTTCCCGATCGAAGAATCCTCTAGGAACTAGCTCCTCCTGCTAGGCTCCTTCTATTGAGATGTTGGGATATAACCTGGGGGCCAACTACCAAGCACTTTGGGACTTCATGTTTCATGTCTCCCGAGGGTAGTTCACTTCTCCTCTCTAAAGTCTGATATGCAAACTCCCTCCAAGACCCAATCTATGCTCCACACTCTCCCTTCGATCGACGACTGTGATCATATCGTGATTTCGTGTCTCAGGTATTTGGATGTAAGTCCACCCTGACTCTTCCAATACCCGATATTCTGATAGAGTCAGATCAATGATCCATGGTCTTTCGTGATCCTATGGTACAGATCAATTCACGAGTTCTCATGATTCTTCCTTTGAATTTCCCAATTTTTTAGTTAGAAAAACACTGATCTCCCACCACGTGTCCTATCCCGATGGACGACTAGGATTGTTGTGGTTCCCAGCTTCTCGGGTATTCACCTCTTGAATTCTATGCAGGTTCTTCCTCCAAAATACATGGATCTCTACCACGTGTCCTCTGAATCCAATGGCTCAGAGTCACCTCACACCTCTCCCTTTGCGAAGTTTAGATTACTCACCCCAGTTCTTCTTATGTCCGAGTTCTCAAAATATCAGATCTTTTTCCACCTGCTAGCCCTGACAATGGACAGTTCTGATGATTTTGGATGTTCGGGACTTGGAAAAGTCCACACTCTTGTATACTTTTGAAGGTTTTAACCTTCGTGCACCTTTCCTGGATCCAATGGTTGTTCGTCCTCACACTCAGATCTGATGGCCCAGATATGATATCCTCTTGCGCACTCTTCTAATTGTCTGGATGTGAATTTCAATAGCTCAGATATTTCACAGTGGTCGATCCAATGACCACTATCACTCCTCTTCCTGAGCTTTCACTTTCTCTTCCTGAGCTTTCACTTTCATCCCTGACTTGGAATATTTTAGATGTTCCAAAGGCCTCGACCTTTGATCTACCTCCTGTGAGCCCTGATATATGGTTCTCGAATTTCGCTTTCCCTTTGGAGCTTATGAACTTGAAACAAGTTCGCCTCTTGGACCTCATTTGTTCTTCTGAGAAGCGCTTATCTATTATGAGCTTGGTTCTTAGGGAATCTAGAGTTTCCACATACTCCTTGCGTTAATTTTCTCACGTCATATCGATGGTCCATGACCTTCCTTGATCCAACGGTCCAGATCACAACACAACTTCGGGTTTCGGAAGTTTAGTCATGTCAACATGTGATTCTCCCGATGTGCAGACTCCGATATCACCAATCCGACAGTCAAGGAGGGTCCCGATAGATCCTTGGATCTACGGTCTAGATCGCATCACGACTTCAGGTTTCAGATTTCATAGAATCTGTCCCCTTCACGATGATTACCAACATTTGTCGAACTTGCGAAGACTGAAGGAATCAAGGCGTTAACGTCTGCGCTCCTTCTTCAAATCTAATGATCGTGACAGACCTTGGATCCTCTAGAACGGATCTCGTTCATTCATATTCTGATCGAAAGGATATTCCCTTCTTATACTTGAATCTTGATATCCTTCCTGAGCTTCGTCAGTTATGAAGGACCTAAGAGTGTTACGCTCTTTATACTCAACTTAACACTTAGAATAATTTATGTGTACCCCTTGTGCTCATTCATCAAGTCTAGAACGTAAGTGGTTCTTGGTTTCAGCTTTCCTCACAGAGAGCCTGTGCATATCTGCACTACCTCTCTTGAGTGTAACAGACTCCATCCTTCAAGGGACTCGGAACGATTAGGAGGGTCGACATGCGATCATGAAACTGTGTCCAAGGTCGACGAACATACAGTTCGTGACTCTAGATTAATCCACCATAGGACGCAAGAATTTATGAGTATAAAACATGTCCTATCCATATGATTTCCTAGTTGCCTAGTTTCACATTCAGGAAGATAAAAAAGAAGGAAATATAGTATAAATCATTAATAAAATATAACCATCCCTGCGACATTCATAGGATATCCAACTTTAACTCACAACACCACTTAAATACACAAGATATGTGATTACTTATCTATTACAGGTGGTAGCCAACTAATTGGCTGTGGGTGTTTGTCCTTCCACCCTACCATAGGCTCAGAGGCATTCATTCTTAGCACTCTGTCCACCCCCATGCCAAACCATTATATCACCAGGGAACTCTCACGGTTCTCAAGGATTCTTTCTCTGTTCAGCTTTTGCTCAGGTTCTATTCTCTGCAACTTTCAGATATTTCTCTCTGTTATGGCCTCAACAAGGTTTATCAGATGGTCACTCAGCATCAAGCTCATGACCTTCTATTCATTATCCCCTGGAGAGCACCGACCATTTTCCTTACAATCTTGTGCTCTCGTCTGGTGTCTCTTCTCTGGTTGTCTGTGTGTATCTATCTTACCTTCCTTCTTTTTGGAAGGTTCCTAACCTATCGCATTCCTTCTGTCAGAAGGAATCTCAGGTCTGCAGGTCTCTGTGGTACTTTGGGTTGACATTCGGTAGCTCAAACATGCTTCCATTCATGGGGGTGGGTGATAATTCAACCACTGTTCCTTTCTTCATTAACTGATTTCTCTCCTTTGGATCTAAAGGAGGTTTTTCATCCTCATCAAGGGAAATTTGGGGTTATTTGGTCTAATGAACCCTCTTGTATAGTTTTCACATTCTTCCTCTAGTGATATCATGGCCAGTACTTTCAAGGCTTCACCCCCACAGTCATTTATTGGCAACTCAAACAATAATACATTTACACTGTTCCCATGCCGCATCATGGTAATCCTATTTTATGATTAATTACAAGATGGGGGAAACAGGGTGTTACAAATTGGAACTTGACACATGTCACCCATCGATTGGACCACATATCATCTCCATATTTTTACAATATAGCACCCCTTGGTGCGTAGTTGCTAATGAGACCCCTGAATTTTGGAAATTTGGCATTCGGAGGAAATGTTGGGTTGTGTTGAAAAATCCTCCGGAGCCCGAAGATCTAAAGCATCGCAGTCCCAAAACCTCGGAGAAGCATCGTTCGGTGAATTATCCACTTCGGAGTTTGGATAAAATGTTGTATGGTGTAGGAAACACCTCTTAAGATGAAAGTTATGAAGCATCGGAGCCCTGAAGATCCGAAGAAGCATCTATTCAGAAATTCGCCAATTCGACATTCAGGGGAATTGAAGTGTGATGAAGGTGAAACCTATAAATCCCGAAGTTTTGGATCCTTGAAGTCATGAAGTTATGTGTAAGCACCTTTTAGCTAAGTGTTGGGTCATAGCCTGTGGTCATATGAGGCTTTGGTCAAAATAAAAGGGGGCTAGTGGCCAATTTTTTTTATTTTAAAGACAGAAAGGGGATAAAAGAAGGAGTATGTGGGGTTTTTATTTGTACATACCTGCACCTAAAGAAGTAAATAATACCTATGTACTTTATGAGAGGATCTAGCATGGGTCCAAGAGCTAATTCATCCCTGAAGAAGAAGAACAATTGTACAGGGATTACCTCTTAGGAATGAGAATTTTCAAATATCCATAACTCTCTGATCAAAACTTAGAATTGAGCATGGAAGAAGGCATTGGAAAGGTATTGAACAGTAGAATGCAACTAATCACTTAGAAAATTGACCTGGGAAGGAAATTCTTTAGGGAAATCAGAAGGAAAGAATTATGATGTATTATGGAACCAAAATTGAGCATAATTTCCTAAATTTATTAAAACAATCAGCCTAACAAATTTTGTTGGCTACACATTTTGCAGAGTTAACAGTTGTTAGATCAGAACAATATGGGCACAGAGTGAAGAGGGATGGAAGATACATAGGGGGTATACAACCAGGAATATGAGGTTAGAGGGATGGATGTTCATATGGGTAATGAAGGTACAAACTCAAATGGACATGGAGAAGGAAAGGAAGAAAGCATGAACTTGGTTGAGACCATTAAATTTTTGAAAAAAGATGTCTGAAGTCATAAAGTTGATAACAAAAGGCTTATGAAATCAAATTAGCAGCAAGAGGACTTCAACATAAATTTAATGCAAATCTTGGACATAATAGAAAATAATATGGATAAGGAGATTGACTCAAGCAAATCAGGAAGTCACAGGTCCCATGATGAGAAAGGAAGAACAAAAAGTGTTAGAAGATATCACCATCACTCCCCAAGGAATTCCAATAGGAGAGCACCCAGTATCTCAAGTCCATCCTCTATCAGGAAGCATAAGAATAGGTCTGGGGTGGATGAGCTACAAGGAGAAATGAACAAAATAAAACCTCCTACATTTGATGGAAAGCACAAGAAGGATGAAGATGCAGAGACATGGTTGTTGGGAATGAGAAAGTATTTTCAATTACATAATTACTCTTCACACATAGAGGGAAGAATTACCATCTATCATCTCGGCATCCATGTGGTGGGACCAATTTATGTAGGTGAAACACATTAAAGAGAAAATCGTTACTTGGAAGGAATTAAAGAAGTATTTTCAAAATAAATACTTGACTAAGAGATACTATGACAAGAAAATGAAGGATTTCTTTGAACTCAAACTTGGGAGTATGACCATAGATGAATATGAAAGAAGGTTTTTAGAGCTGCTAAAGTATGTTTCTTTCATCAAGGATGAGACAATTAAGATTCAGAGGTATTTGAGTGGGATTCCAGTATTCATCAGTGACAAGATACAATATGATGATCCCAAAAAATTGGAGGAGACCATAAGGTGAGATAAATGCCTATATGATCAGCATAAAGGAAAGCCAACTATCCAAAAGTCTTGGGAATATAATAAGAAATGCAATATGGAACAAAGGAATAAGGGGACTAAGACACCATTCTTCAGAAATATTCCTCAAGGACAGTGAGCTTCTAGAGAACCCAGAATGATTCAGACAGGGGGGAAAACGCCAATACAGCCACCTATTCAATGTTGGGTTTATAAGGGAGATCATG
This sequence comes from Picea engelmannii, assembly GCA_009831015.1. NCBI lineage: Eukaryota > Viridiplantae > Streptophyta > Pinopsida > Pinales > Pinaceae > Picea > Picea engelmannii. Next base: position 152,453 of record ML800795.1, read on the forward strand.
TGTATAGATATTGTCCCCAGAGAGGTGAAAAGGCGAGGATTGTTCACAATGTACAGCAAGTTGAAATAGTGGAGGACATGGGCAGAAGTGTATCTAGGATCTATGTAGCCCTGGACAACAAGCAAGCAGAGTTTCAGTCACATACGATTGAAGTGGAAGGTAAGATCAACAACCAAACCATTTCTATTTTAATTGATTCAGGAGCTATTCATAGCTATATAGATCCTAATATGGTGGAAATATTTCACTTTCCAAGAAGCAAGAATGGAAAATATTGGTTGGTGCAATTGGATATCGGAGCCAAAATAAAAGTTAATGATATGGTTAAGTCATGTCCAGTGGACATAAATGGACTAAGAACCGTTAAAATATTGTGTAACTGCAAAGAATATTCTTATTCCCTTTTGTGGATAAAGATAAAATATATTTATTATTGATTAGTTCAATCTCCTTTTGTGGATTGATCATGTTGGGCATTGTAATTGACCAAATCCCCTTTTGCGGATTGGTCAAATCCTAATTGTAATAGGCTAAATAAGAAGTCAGCCCCAAAATATATTAAAGAGGCCCCAAAATATATTAAAGGTGGTTATAACCACCCAGAAGAAGAATTCGGCCCTTCCAGTGAAGAGACACTTCCACACGTTCCAGAATTGTATAAATAAGAGAGGCCATCACCTCATTTAGACACACACACAGCTCACTCATCTAGTGCCCAAGTATTGAAGGAAGTTGTAGTTACCAGTTGTTGGAAGAAGGAAGAGAGAGAGAGAGGTTCATCCTTGGGAGAGGAATTTCTATGTTGTTTGGTTCATTATCTTGGCATTGTATTGGCTATCTATATTAAGGAAGTTTTGTTGGGTTTTCTTCCCCTTGAGAGTTTCCCAGGATAAATGCTTGTGTACTCTTGTGATTTTGTTTCTCTTAGTGATCCTATTTATGCTATTGTTATCTAGTAAATTGAAAGTAACCTAATAATAGCAGAAACTCTAACATGGTATCAGAGCTAAGCTGAAGAGAGCATCTTTCAAAGGAAAAAGAAAAACGTCATTGTTGTCGTACATGAAAATTAGGGTTTTTTTATTAAAGAAGGTTTTCAGCCTCAAATCCATCTAAAAAGGTGTGCCCTACCTCAAGGAACATTTTGGCATCCTCGACGCACTTTTTCAGTGGCTAGATCTCCCGGAAAGTGAAACCCTAGTTTACACAAAGTACCAGAAAACCAGAAGTACCAGTGTACCAGAAGTACCAGAAAACCAGAAGCACCAGTCCAAAAATCCGCAGATCAAGTTTGGAGGGGTAAAAGTTGGATTTTCTGAAATCTAAACACACCAGGATACTCGCCTCAGTCCAGTGCATCTTTTGGTGATTTCAGTTTTCAGATCCAAGTAATTTGATTTTTTTTTATTTCTATAGCTCAGAGGGCTACAGTTTCTTCTACAAGAAAGAATGGCTACCAGCATGAGGGTAGAAGATAGGCTAGAAGGATATAGAAACTTCAGATCTTGGAAGCATAGGTTGCAGATGATTCTAGATGAGAATGATCTCCTAGAACATGTTACAGTGGGTGTACCGGAACCAGATGAAGAAGAGCAAAAGACCAAGCATAAGAAGAATGAAAAGAAAGAAAAGAGAATCATGTCAGATTCAGTAACAGATCACTTGATCCCTCATATATCCGAACTACAGACAGTAAGGAAAATGTATGAAGCACTCAACAGATTATATGAAAGCAAAGACATTAGCCGGAATCTTACCTTAAAAAATCAGCTTCGTAATATGAAGATGGACAACTCAGAATCTGTCACATCCTATCTTATGAGAGTTTCTCAGATCAGAGATCAACTTGCAACTATTGGAGATGTCATTAGTGACAAAGAACTTGTAACCAAAACCCTAAATGGGTTTCCAACATTTTTTATTCTTTTTGTACAAGGAGTGTGTGCAAGAAGCAAGTTACCCAAGTTTGATAAGTTATGGGCAGATTGCACACACGAAGAATCTAGACTTGCAGACCAACATAAGAGATTAATTATCGATGAAGAGGAATCTCTTATAGCTCAAAAGAAAAAAAAAAGTTCCTTCGGGAAGAACAATAAAGAAGCTAACTCCTTAAGAGTTCCAAACAAGAAGAAAGATGTTTCAAAGATCAGATGCTACAACTGTCAAAAGTTGGGACACTTTTCTTATGACTGTCCTCAAGGAAAAGGAAAAAGAAATTATCAAGCACATGTGGCAGAGGAAGAGGAATCTCCTCCCTCAAAGAAAGCTTTAGCAGAAATTAAGGATTATGTACTTTAAGTTGAATATAGTTGATCTGAAGAAATAAAGCAAATGGTGGAGTTCGTGAAGCCTCCCCACACAAAAACAAAAGATAAGTATTCATGTTTATTTTTAGTATCTTGTTTACTTTAATACTTTATCATTAAAAGTTATTTTTTTGTGAGAATGTTAATTAACCTCGTTTTATTTCAGTGTCTATGAAGACTTATGAAGGAAGTATCAAAGAAGAGGATGAAAAAAGATATAACATATTCATTTCATGTATGATCACTCATGAGAGTGACAAAGAAAGCATAATGTAAGTAAGTTTGCAAGTCTCGAAAGAAATAACTTATGTCGTGACTTTTAGAAGTTAGAAAACATGAGAAGGACATATGACATGGTGATAGTCAGTGAAGACCAGACAATATCCGATATTTATATAGGAGCAGGAGGCCCCTAAATATGCAGAACATAAATATTCAAGATGAAGAAAAATATGGATACTCAGATATAGTGGATGAGATGCAGGTAACTACAGGTTCCTCCAGTACCATTCTTATAGATGCAGAGGGAGCAGGTTGATTGAGTATGAAGACAGAAATAAAGAAATATTTGAACGCAAGAAGGCACCTAGGATATTACAAAAGAAAACTTCAAGGATGATGATTAGAAGCTATTAGCTTGGTGAAAGAGGGAGCCATGTCTCCAAGTTCGAAATGAAGGATCGTGATTTTATGCAGTTATAAAATCATATGGATGGTGCCCATATATTTTGATCAAGATGAAAGTTATCCAGTAGATGGATGGTGCCCAGCAGATGGGTAACATGGTATTATACCATGGAAAGATTTTGGACCACAAGAAATATTTTTAGATCCCATAGCTAGACCTTCGTAGAGAAGCAGAAAGAGAAAAGAACTTCATAGAGAAGGAAAGAGCAATCCCACATGTAGACCTTCATAGAGAAGGAAAAGAGAAGAGACCTTAGTAGAGAAGGAAGAGACCTTCATAGACAAGGGGAATGAGAAATTTTCCAAGGTTGGCCTCTGTCCAAGTGTTGAATTTTGGATACTCTAGGGACATGCTAGAATACCCTCGTAGAGAGGGGTGTGACCACCCTCGTAGAAAGAAATGTGGATGTTTCTCCAAGGGGCAGTGGGAAAATACTCTCCTTTGGCCAAGGATTGAGAAGCCTGGAACACAAACCTTGACCATGTGGAATGGTTAGTTGGCTCTTGATGTTTGTGTCATGATCCTACATGGATAATGGAAAGGGAGTTTATTCTTGCCCAGGCTAGCATCTTAGCTTCTCTAGTTCATGCAGGATGACTAGGAGTGGAGCTATGGTAGTAGTCATCCCTAGTGGATGGGTGAGATATATGACTACAAGAGAAGGGAGAACATAAAAGGGAAGGAAAAACTCATAGAATATCTTTTGTGTGAAGATAAGATATCTTTTGTGTGAAGATAAGAAAGAAGTATCTTCTGTGTGAAGATGAAAGAAATAAAGAGTATCTTCTGTGCGAAGATAAAGAGAACAAAACTTCTGATGATTTATAGATATGCTAGTTAGTGATCATGATGCCAGATGACCAAGTGGATTATATTGATGCCTCCTGTTATCCAGTTGATGATGTTGCCCAGTTGATGATGTTATCCAGTGGATGATGTTGCCTAGTTGATGTTGACATTTGGTGACCTTCCAAAAGATAAAGAATATCCTTCTTGTTAAGAGGGAGTGTTAAAATATTGTGTAACTGCAAAGAATATTCTTATCCCCTTTTGTGGATAAAGATAAAATATATTTATTATTGATTAGATCAATCCCCTTTTGTGGATTGATCATGTCGGGCATTGTAATTGACCAAATCCCCTTTTGTGGATTGATCATGTCGGGCATTGTAATTGACCAAATCCCCTTTTGTGGATTGGTCAAACCCTAATTGTAATAGGCTAAATAAGAAGTCGGCCCTAGAATATATTAAGGAGGCCCTAGAATATATTAAAGGTGGTTATAACCACCCAGAAGAAGAAGTCGTCCCTGCAAGTGAAGAGACACTTCCACACGTGCCAGAATTTTATAAATAAGAGAGGCCAATGCCTCGTTTAGACACACACACAGCTCACTCATCTAGTGCACAAGTATTTAAGGAAGTTGCAATTACCATTTGTTGGAAGAAGGAAGAGAGAGAGAGGCGCATCCTTGGGAAAGGAATTTATGTGTTGTTTGGTTCATTATCTTGGCATTGTATTGGCTATCTGTATTAAGGAATTTTTGTTGGGTTTCCTTCCCCTTGAGGGTTTCCCAGGATAAATGCTTGTGTACTCTTGTGATTTTGTTTCTCTCATTGATCTTGTCTATGTTATTGTTATCTAGTAAATTGAAAGTAACCTAATAATAGCATAAACTCTAACAAGCACCAGGGTAGATTTGAACATCTTTCCTTTAGGTTCCTATGACTGTCTAATTGCTATGGATTGGTTGGACCAACACCATGCTATCCTAGACTGTTATAATAAATCATTTACTTTTTGGGATGATGAAGGGAACCTAAGGATAGTACAAGGAATTCCCAGGGAAATAATTGTCAGAGAAATCTTAGCATTGTATTTGAAGAAAAGTTACATAAAAGGGTGTCAAATATTTGCATCTCATATGGAAGAGACACCTAAATATAGGGTGTAAAATATTGAACATTATGTAGTCCTAAAAGATTTTGAGGATGTATTTAAATAAATGCCAGGATTACCCCTTAAAAGAGACATTGATTTCTCCATCAATCTGATGCTTGGAGCAACTCCACTATCCAAGACCCCTTATAGGATGAGTACACCAGAATTAAAGGAGTTTCAAATGCAAATTGAAGAGCTTCTGAATAAGAGTTATATACACCCAAGTGTGTCACCTTGGGGTGCCCTATTATTATTTGTGAAGAAGAAGGATGGAACATTGAGACTTTGCATGGACTTCAAACAGTTGAACAAGGTAACTGCAAAGAATAAGTATCATTTTCCAAGGATCGATGACCTCTTTGATTAGTTGAAGAATGCAAGAATATTCTCCAAGATTGATCTCAGGTTAGGTTATCATCAGGTAAGAATTAAGGAAGAAGACATCAGGAAGACTGCTTTCAGAACAAGGTATGGACATTATGAGTTCACAGTGGTGCCATTTGGGTTATCAAATGCACCAGTTGTCTTCATGTGTTTAATGAATGGTATTTTTAGAGAATACTTAGATAAGTTTGTCATTGTATTTTTAGATGACATTATTATATATTCTAAGTTGGAGGAAGAGAGTGAAAAACACTTGAGGATGGCACTATAGGTATTGAGGGAGAATTAGTTGTATGCCAAATTGAGCAAGTGATCATTTTATCAGAAGCAAATTCACTATTTGGGGCATATCATATCGTAGGAAGGGATAGCAGTGGATCCTGAAAATATTGAAGCCATTAGAGGATGGTCGGCACCAAAGAATGTGATAGAATTCAGATCATTCATGGGCCTTGTGGGTTACTACAGAAGATTTATTGAAGGATTCTCAAGGATTGCAGACCCGATCACTTCCTTGAAAAATAAGGGAGTGAATTTTCAGTGGACATTGGAGTGTGAAAAGAGTTTCCAACACTTGAAGCAATTATTAATCAGTGCTCCAATACTAAGGATTGTTGATCCAAATGAAGACTTCATTGTATGCATTGATGCATGTAAAGAAGGACTTGGTGGAGTCCTCAGTCAAAATGGATATGTTGTGTGTTATGAATCAAGCAAGTTGAAGGAGCATGAATGACACTATGCTACTCATGATTTGGAGTTGGAATCCATAGTGCATGCATTGAATATGTGGAGGCACTACCTCATGGGGAAAAGGTTCGAGTTGAGGATAGACTATCATGGTATAAAATATATATTTGAACAACCAACTATAAATGTCAAGCAAAGCAACTATTTATAATTTCTCAGTGAATATGACTTTGTTATAAATCATATCAAAGGGAAAGAGAATAAGGTAATTGTTGCACTCAGCAAAAGAGTAAATGAGTTGCATGTTATAGCCATTAGCATGTACCAATCATATTTGAAAGATAGAATCTTAGAGGCTGCAAAATCAGATTTGCAATACATGGAAATAATAACAAAGCTACAATAAGGTATTTTGTAGTAGAAAATTGAAGACTGCAAGCTTGGAAATGATGAAATTATCATGTGTAGAAGAAGAATTTATGTACCAAATTCCCAGGAATTGAAAAATATGATATTCAGAGAAATGTATAATGTACCTTATGTTGGGCACCCAAGGTATCAGAAAACCATTGAAGCTATCAAGAACCAATATTATTGGTCAGGGATGAAGAAGGAAGTTCTTGAGTGCATTGTCAAATGTTTGGAATGTCAAAGGTCAAGGTTGAGCATAGATACCTAGTTGGTTTGATACAACCATTACCCATTCCTGAGCAGAAATGGGAAGTTGTAACAATGGATTTCATCACCAAAATACCCAAAACAAACAAGCAGCATGATTCTATCATGGTAGTGGTGGATAAGCTTACTAAAGCTACCCATTTTATTCCAGTGAAGCTCACTCATAAGGAAACCAACATTGTTGATATTTATATGAGAGAAATTGCTCGAGTGCATGGTATACCCAAGACAATTGTGTTTAATAGAGATCCAAAATTTACATCAAATTTCTGGAAATAATTATTTAAAGGATTTGAAATGAATTTGAAATTTAGCACATCTTATCATCCAGAATCTGATGGAAAAACATAGAGTGTGAATCAAGTTATTGAGGATATGTTGAGGATGTATGTGATGGATAAACCATCAAAATGGGAATACTACCTACACTTGGTAGATTTTTCTTATAATAATGGGTATCAAACATCTCTAAAGATGAGCCCATTTGAGGCATTTTATGGCAGAAGGTGCAACACACCTGTAAGTTGGGACAACCCAGCAGATAGAGCAGTGGTTGGGCTAGAGTAAGTTAGGGAAATGGAAGAGAAGATGTCAAAAATAAAAAAGAATTCAAAGGTTGCTCCAGACAGGTAGAAAAGCTATGTTGATAAGGGAAGAACTCACAGGGAATTTAAAGTGGGTGACCATGTATTCTTGAAAGTGAAGGCCAACAAAAGTTCCCTGAAGTTGGGAAATTTTTAAAAGTTGGCAGCTTGTTATTGTTGTTGATATTGAGAGGGGGGTGACTCAGTATCAAGTACAATTTAAAACCTTTTTCAACTTATACTTAAACCATTCAACTATATCCAATGAGAAATGAACAATAGTATAAGATTTACACCAATACACCATAATACACCATGCATAATATATGAGAAATAATCAATAGTTTATTGTTCAAGGGAAGTAATGACTTCCAAAGGTAGCTAGAGATTCCAAATACAAAGGGAGGGATAAACATCCAACAAGAGGAAGATACAATCCTCCAATATCAAGAGAGAGTTGAACTCTCCATCCTTGCCCCTTCCTTCCACCCAAGAATATATGAGATAATAAAACTTTACATTAAATCATCACATAGAACCCGATAATGCTTCCTAAGAATTATTCAATTTCTACAATTCTTCAATTCTTGGAGTACTCTGATCCTGTAGATAATATTACTCAATGTATTCTCTAAAACTCCTCCAATTTTCACTCCTTGAATCCTCCCCAAAAAGAGGTTATAGAAAGAATGGTAGACTTTA
>ML800795.1:177085-188547 GCA_009831015.1 Picea engelmannii
AAACCCTAAATCACTGTTGAAACCCTAATTCATTGTTGACTTCTATTTTTAGCTCATAATGACTTAAAAGCGCTTTTAACCCTTTTTAGCTCAATGTCACTTTCCAAATATAACACCTGTGACTGGAGTGACCTCTAGTAACCCTGTTTACCCCTCTTTGGTCCTGGCTATAGTCTAACGGGGCGGTTTAGACCATTAAGCCTCCTCTCTAGAGCTCCTATTTGGAAAGGGACATTACAGTCCTCCGTTCCCGAAATTGCTTGTCCTCAAGCAGTACTAGTCCAGGGTGTTGCAACACCTGCTCGCTCTCCCAAGTAGCGTCCTCTACTAGAAGCCCTCTCCATATGATCAAACACTCTCTGATGACCTTACTCCTCGATTTCCTCTCTTGGAACTCCAAAACCTCCTCCGAAAAAAACTCCAACTATACCTCCTCATCCAATGGGGGAAGCTCCTCTGATGTGATAATGAATTGTCCCACTGCCTTTTTTATGCAAGTCACATGGAACACGTTATGAATATTTCTCCCCTCTGGAAGCTCTATCTCGTAAGCAACCTCACCTACTCAGCGCATGATCCTGTAAGGACCATAAAATCTGGGCTTGAGCTTCTCAACCACACTCTTCTTCAGAGATGACTGTCTGTAGGGTTGGAATCTCAAGAAAACCAAATCTCTAACCTCAAATCCGTGCTCTATTTTGTGCCTATCCACATTTATCTTATGTCGGTTTTGCATTGTCTGTAGGTTCTCTTTCAACAACTTGAGAATATTCTGACTCTCTATGATCCAATCCTTGGCCTTGGGAGCTCTTCTCTCCCCGAAGAACAAGTCTACCAAAGTGGGAGCATCATATCTGTACAATGCTCGGAAGGGTGTCATACCAATGGACATGTGCAAGGTGGTGTTGTAGCAATGTTCTCCTTAATGTAACCACTTTACCCATGATCTCTGTTTTCCTCCTACATAGTTCCTCAAATACCCTTCAACCCACTTGTTGACAATATCGGTCTGCCCATCTATCTGAGGGTGATAGCTGGTGATAGGTGTCAACTTTGTCCCTACCAACCGAAACAACTCTCTCCAAAATGTCCCTATGAAATGATTGTACCTGTCACTGACGATGTTCTTCAGCAACCCATGAAGTCTGAAGACCTCCCTGAAGAAAACATTGGCTACCTGAACTACGTTGTACTCTGTCGGTATGGCGTAGAAGTGAGAAAACTTGGTCAATCTGTCGAACACTACATAGATGCAATCCTTACCCTGGACCTTGGGTAGACCCGTGATGAAGTCCATATATATACTCTCCCATTTCTGCTCTGGAATGGGGAGTGGCTGAAGTATCCCTACTAGAAGAGCATGCTCTAAATTTTTCTGCTAGCAAGTCACACACTCACTGATGTGTCTCATAATGTCCTTTTTGAGGCCCTTCCATGAGAACCTCTCTCTGATCTGTCTATAGGTCTTGAAAAACCCTTGATGGCCTGCTAGAGGTAAATCATGAACTGCAGTGAGGATCTTCTTCTTAAGCCATGAATCTTGCACCAAGTAGACTCTATCCTTGTAAATATGACATCATCAATGACCCTATACCGGTCATCCTGTATCTGCCCATCCATCACCTCACAAGCGAACTTGTTCTTGGAATATTCCACTAACAAGTGGGATTTCCAATCTGCTGAAATCTTCATCAAAGAACATGTCACAGGTCTCATCGATAGTGAATCAGCCACAATGTTCTTCTTCCCCTTGGCATACTCTATGTCAAATTTGAATGCTTGTACCTTCGTCACCCATTTTTGTTGGCGCTCACTGAGGTCCTTTTGCACAATAAAATACTTCAAACTGTTGTGATCGGTCTTGACCACGAATTTGTTTCCCACCAAATATTGTCTGAACTTGGTCAAGGCATGCATGATTGCCAACATTTCCTTGTCATAAATGGAGTACAACATCTCAAGTTGACTAAGCTTCCGGCTCTCGAATACAATGGGTTGTCCTCCCTACATCAAAATTGCACTGATCCCTTCACCGGATGCGTCACATTATAGTACAAATGGCAAGGTGAGGTCTGGTAGTGCCAACACTGGACAAGTGCCCATGACTTTTGTCATGTGATCAAAGGCTTCATGTGATTTATCGGTCCATATGAAGGCCCCATGCTTGGTAAGATCTATCAGTGGTGCTCCAAGCTGAGAAAAACCCCGGACGAACCACCTATAATAGTTGCACAGCTTGAAGAAGCTCCTCAATTCTATCATGTTCTTGGGCGTCGACCAATCCAGAATGGCCCTGATCTTCTCTTGGTGCACCTATACCCCCTGTGCACTGATGATGTGTCCTAAGTAAATAAGCTATGTCATACCAAACTCACACTTGGACTCTTTGGCATATAATGACTATGCCTCCATGATGCTCAATACCTCATCCAGGTGCCTCATATTATCTTGCCATGACCGGCTATAGATCAAGATTTCTTCGAAGAAAACCAAGACTGATTTCCTTAACTGATCCCTGAATATATGGTTCATGCAAGACTGGAATGTAGCGGGTGCATTGGTTATCCCAAATGGCATAACCAGGAACTCGAAGTGTCCAAAATGACATCGAAATGTTGTCTTCTCTATGTCCTACTCTCGGATGTTGATCTGATGATATCCGGAGCGTAGATCAATTTTTGAGAAGAAAATTGCCCCATGTAGTTCATCCATCAACTCATCCATGCATTCGATAGGGTACCAGTTCTTGATGGTTTTCTTATTCAAGGCTCGGTAATCAATGCACATCCTCATGGTTCCATCCTTCTTCATAACTAAGACAACTGAAGAAGCAAATGGGCTGCTTCTCGGTCTGATGTGTCCCATCGCCAACAATTCCTTGATTGCCTTCTCTATCTCATCCTTGAACCTCCTAGGATGACGATAGCGGGGGGTGATCATAGGTTTGGCCCCCTCCTCCAACTCAATGGTGTGCTCAAACCCCCTGTCAGGTGGCCTCCCTGGTGGGATTGCCTCAAAGACCTGTTGATGTCACCCCAATAAATTCTTGATCTCTGTATGGTATTGTTATTAACCTTCCAAATCCTTCTGAGTAGTGATCAAGCATTCTGTGGCATATGCTACCTCCCCATGTCTAAATATCCTCTCCATCCTCTTGGGTTAAACTGTCCTGGGTGCTCCTGTCGACATACCTCTTAGAACAACCTTCTTCCCATCCTAATATCTGAATCCCATTTCCAAGTTTTGGTAGTTGGTAGTGATTTTTCCCAAGGTAATCATCCACTGAACTCCTAACACCACATCTTTGTCCGATAGGTCAACCACATAAAATGTGTCTCTCACTATGTAGTTGCCTAACTTCATATCTAAGTTTGGAACTATGTCTAGACACTCCACTGTGTGTCCATCTTCTACCGCAACATCAAACCCCTCAAACTCCTCTGTCTGAAGTGTCTGTATCGATACTAGTGAAGCATCGATGAAGTTGTGGGTGGCCCCACCATCTATCAAGGTGATTTCCTGTTGCCCCTGAATAATCCCTCTGATATGGAGGGTATCATACCTGGGAACACAAGAAAGGGTCGCTATGACACCTCCCTTTGTTGGTTTCCTCCTGTTAGCCTATTCTGGAAGTTGTGGGACTACTGGAGGATGGGCTCTTGCCGGTGTCATTGGTCTACGAGGAGGTTTCTCCTATGTTGGTGCTGACTACTCCTATGAAGTAGTGGATCCACTTTCCTACTCCTCCTCCTCACTGTCCACACTGTCTATTTCTAACTCAATATAATGAATCTCTCCCTTTCCCATGCACCTGTGGCCTGGGACCCAAGGATCTCTACAACTGAAGAAAAACTTCTTCCTCATAAGCTCTCACTTAGTCTCATCATCCAACTTCTCCTTTCCCTTCCATTCTCTCTAGAATGGCTTCCTGTCTCGATCCCTCTGGGGCACAAATGGTTTGGATAAAGTTTTAGTCTTTGGCACTGAGTCTTCCAGATCTCGAGTGCGAAGGATGGCATCCTGCAAAGTGGGAGGCCTAGATGCCTTCACCCATCCTCTCAAAGGCTCTGTGAGTCCTTCTGTGAATAGCATGATCAGCTTGGGCTCTGATATATCTATCACTACCACGGCTACCTGCTGAAACTCTGTGATGAATGCCTCTGTTGTGCCAGTTTGTCTCAACTGGGATAGATCCATGAAGTGTATCTCGGGATCCTTCTTGTCAAACCTGTCCATGAGCCTATCTGTAAACTCCCTACAGGAGATGATGCGACTGTGACCCAATGTCACCAGTCCATGATACCACCACTCGTGTGCCTCACCCTCCAAGTGTAAGATCGTGAAATTGATCGCCTCTGTCTCAGTCATCTGGTTGATCTTGTAATACATGTCTATTTTATGTACCTAAGCTCTGGTGGTGTATTTGGATGATCCATCGAAAGAAGGGATGGTGAGTTTCCCAACTTTTCGGATGAAATCAAGGTTATTCCCCTACTGCTATTGTGGTCCTCCCCTCTGCGGCTCTATGTGGAGGTTCCTAAGTCTAAGTCCACAGTACTCAACTAAGGTCATGTCCTAATGGAAGTCACGACCCAATGTTGCGTACTCCCTCCTATACTCTGCAATGTCGTCGACATGAGTGGGTGGCCTCTATGCTATCTGTTGCGGTGTTGTTAACGGGGGTTCCCTCTGGAAACTAGGAAACAAGGGTATGGGAATCCTACTCGCAGAGGTGTGTGTGCGAGAGGGTGACTGGGGTCTACTTCCTGCTCCCGAGTTCCCCTGTGTTGCATGCGGGACTTATGTATCTGGGGTGCCCACTCTAGCCAATCTATCAACCACCTATGCTAAGGACTGACACATGGTCCGTTTAATAGCTAACATATCATTGATAACCTGCATGAAAGCTGCCTTTGGATCTACGGGGGCCTTTCCACTACCCTTTGGTCACTCATATTTGTCTCCTAACATCCTCTCTGCCTCATGCTCAGCCTCACGCTCTGCCCTTCTCTATGCTTCTTTGTGTGCCTCTTCCTCTTCCTCTAAGCTAGAAGGAAAAGGGGGAAAATCAGGCCTATGCCTTCTTTCCTGATGCATGTTGTAAGTGACATATTCATCACCTACATGTTCACAACCCTCTAGGTCTTCTACTGCACTCATTTTCTTTAGTCACAGGCTGGAAGGACTAAAGCTCTGATACCACTGTAATGTTCATGACTTGGCTAGTCTAGGAAACGTTGCTAGTGTGTGTGTAGGATCAAAGGTTTATAGCATATAAATGATCATACAAATAATAAACACGACAAAGGACTGCAAAGTTTGTATTATGATATCTCTGTGAATTACAAAATGGTCGAATGTAGCTGCATAAACTGACAATACTCGACTAGATCAATAGACAAAGGATCTTAGCTGGAATACAAATGAGCAACTGCGATTGAATAAAATAACAACACTCATCTAGATCAAAAGACAAAAGTATCTTACCCAGAATACAAATAAGCAACTAAAAAATAATACCCAGAATATGGGAGCACTGTGGAATCAATGAAGAATGATGGAAGACCTAGATGATCTTCCCGGTGACTAGGGTGTGTCTTTCAACACTGAAATCATCCAACTGGTGTCTTCCCCCTGGAATACACTGAACTATCTCTCCTAAGATGCGCCTCTTCTCCTCAATGACAAGTCATAATCTGCATAATGATGAATTAGGTCGTTGACCCCTCCTTTATAGCTTTTCAAAAACCTAAATCATCCTGAAACCCTAATTCACTGTTGACTTCCAAAACCCTAAATCATTGTTGAAACCCTAATTCATTGTTGACTTCTATTTTTAGCTCATAATGACTTAAAAGCGCTTTTAACCTTTTTTAGCTCAATGTCACTTTCTGAATATAACACCTGTGACTGGAGTGACCTCTAGTAACCCTGTTTACCCCTCTTTGGCCCTAGCTATAGTCTAACGGGGTGGTTTAGACCATTAAGCCTCCTCTATGGAGCTCCTATTTGGAAAGGGACATTACAGTAAGGGGCATAAAATGAGGTGAGAAAAAATTATTCTACATAGACTATGAAGAGGAAGAAGATAAAAAATTGGAATCTTTACAAGACCCAAATTTAGAAGAGAATACTCCAACAATATCTTGCCATGCTTTGGTCGGCATCGTTACTCCAAAAACCCTCAAGATACAAGGATACATCAAAAAGAAAAAGGTAATAGTATTGATTGATTCAGGTAGCACCCATAATTTCATCAATTACAAATTAGCAAAAGATCTCAATTGTTTTGTATATCCTGCACCAGAGTTTCAAGTAATGATTGCAAATGGATGTACCATAAATTGTTCAGGGAAATTCCATAGTATTAATCTCAACATGGGGGAGTATTTTCTGGATAGCCCCATGATTTCCATCCAAATGGGGGGTGTTGATGTTGTATTAGGGGTTCAATGGTTGCAACCACTGGGAATAGTGGCCTTTGATTTTCAAAATATTTTTATGAGATTTTCCTTGGAGGTATCAATATGCACATAAGAGTGAGATTGAATGCATGATCCAGGAAATGTTAGAGGTTGGAAGAATTCAAAATAGACAAAGTTATTTCTCTTCACCAATGGTGTTGGTTACAAAAAAATATGGCTCATGGCATATGTGTCCAGATTATAGACAACTCAAAAAAATCACCATCAAAGATAATCTTCCTATCCTTGTCATTGATGAATTATTAGATGAATTACATGGACCAAAATTATTTACTAAGTTGCATCTTCATTCGGGATATCATCAAATCAGAATGAGACAGGAAGACATTCCTAAAACAACTTTTAGAGCACATGAAGGTCATTATGAATTATTTGTTATGCCATTTGGATTGACTAATGCACCTTCAACATTTCAAATCTTGATGGATTCTATTTTCAATCCCTTCCTTAAAATTTGATGACATACTAATATACAACAAATCTTGGGAAGAACATGTTGACAGAGTATTACAACTATTGGCAGAGAAACAACTTTATGCAAAGCCTTCCAAGTGTGATTTCGGGGTTCAAGAAGTGGAATATCTGAGTCATATTGTATCTCATGAAGGTGTAAAAGTGGACCCTGACAAAATTAAAGCTATAAGGGAATCAATTCGCAAAACCTTAAATAAACTTAGAGCATTGTTAGGATCGACAGGCTATTAGCACAATTTTTTCAAGAACTATGGTCAAATAGCAGCACCTCTAACAACATTATTAAAGAAGGAATCATTTTCTTGGACATAATAAGCAACCAAATCTTTTGAAAAACTTAAGGAGGATATGTGTACAACTCCCGTCTTGACCACACCTGACTTAAAAAAAAAACATAGTGTGGAGTGTGATGCCTCAGGCCATGGAATTGTTGCAGTTTTAATGCAGGAAGGAAGGCCCCTTTCCTTTTAAAGCATACAGCTTAAAGGAAAAAACTTATTCAAACCCATTTATGAAAAATAAATGTTTTCCATACTACATGCAATTAAAAAATTGTGCCCCTACCTAATAGGAAGACACATCAAGGTAAAAACAGATCATGACAAGTACTTTTTGGAGCAATGATTATCTTCAGAAGAGCAACAAAAATGGGTTACAAAGATGTTGGTTTATGACTTTGAAATTGTATACAAAAAAGGAAAACATGATGTGGTGGAAGATTTCATTTCCAGGAAAGAAGAAGAAATATAAGGTTCACTATGTGCTAATTCTAGTCCGCAATCGAATTGGGTGGAAGAACCAAGGATAGAATTGAATCAAGATCAAGAGGTATGCAAGATCATTCAAAAACTACATTAAGACCCACGTTCAGTTGAAAATTTTGTATGGAATAGTGATTTTCTATGGTATCATGATCACCTATACTTATGTAAGAATTCCCAACTCAAATAGAAGATCCTTATTGAATTGCACACTTCTCCTATACGGGGACATTCAGGATTCTTGAAAACATACCACAGGGTCAAGAAGGATTTTTTCTGGGAAGGTCTTAAAAATGATGTTCAAAAGTTTGTGTCAGAATGTCTGGTCTGCCAACCAAATAAGGGAGAGACAATCAAAACTCCAGGTCTCCTACAAACATTAGCTATACCAAGCCAACATTGGGAATAGGTTTCCATGGATTTTATTACAGGTTTACCAAAATCCGAAGGAAAGACCGTCATCATGGTAGTAGTGGATCGACTAACAAAGTATGCCCATTTTTTCTCTCTTTCTCATCCTTTTAAAGAAAGCCCAGTAGCAGCAGCATTCATGGAAACAGTTCAAAAACTACATGGAGTCCCCAAGATTATTGTAAGTGACATAGACCCAATTTTCACAGGAAATTTTTGGACTCAATTATTTTCTTGTTTTGGTACTCAATTGGCTCATAGTTCATCTTACCACCCTCAATATGATGGGAAAACTAAGATTGTGAATAAATGTCTAGAAGGATATATTTGTTGCTTTGCATCCGATAAATAGGCACAATGGGTCAAGTGGTTTCCCTTAGTGGAATTATGGTACAACACATCCTTCCATACTTCATCAAAAATGTCCCCATTTTTGGAACTTTATGGATATCATCCTTCATCGATCGCATCACCCTTGAAAGGGAATACAAAGTTTCAAGCAGTGGAGGACCACATAGGGAACCAACAAGAGGTCCTAAAATTGTTGAAGGACAACTTGTTTATGGCACAAAATAGGATAAAACAACAAGAAGATCAAATTTGCAGGGAAAGGGAATTTGAGGTGGGGGATTGGTTATTTCTAAGGTTAAAAACATACAAACAAATGCCTCTAAAAAAAAAAAAGTACAATAAAATAGAACCCAAATATTATGGCCCCTATAAGGTTTTACAATGGATTGGAATTATGGCTTACAAATTGGAGTTGCCTCCATCTTCACATGTACATCTAGTATTCCATATTTCTTTCTTAAAGAAGGTCATTGACAAGAATATCTCGGTCCAAACAATTTTACCAGAGCTCAATGAATAAGGTAAAATCATACTAGAGCCAGAAACAATCCTTGAAAATAGAATTAAGCAGCTGAGAAATCGAGCAATTACATAGTACCTCGTCAAATGGAAGAACCTACTAGTGGAAGAGTCGACATGAGAAGATGAGTTCTTCATGAAGAAGCATCTGTGATTAGACAAGTGTTGAGGAAAACACTTGTTTGAAGGGGACAGGCATGTTAATCCCTAGATAAATCCCCATGATATGTATAAAACCCCTTATTATTCCCTAGATATTGAATTATTACATTTCTAGTAGGTCAGCTAGAACCCTTCTTTTCACCCTTTCATTATAATTGTAACCCTTTGTCTCCTATATATATCAAGGATATCTAGTATTAGGATCATCTTATCTCATCTCATATTGTTCTCTTAAGTTTATATATTGTAAAGGAGGTTTCCCCCTCGAAGTGGACTGAATTTTATTGATTTCTTATCACTTTTAAGGTGTTAGGTCATAACAACCTTGGTTATGTACATCGAAAATTTTCAAGTCAACTTGGTCGATGGTTATCAAAGCCTTTAATGCCAAAAGTGTCGATAGTCATCGAAATGTTTTTCAACAACTTCTCTGATTTTCATTGGAGAAGTTAATATCAACTCGGTCGATTAATATCGAAGCACGTGTTAACAACTCCTCCAATTTATATCAGAGGAGTTAACATTGAACCCTCTAATTTTACCTTCTGATCACGTTTTGGGTCATTTTCTTCCAATCTTCACTAGATTTATCACTATCTCAACCATCATTTTATCGTCCTCAGATGACAAACTTCCACCAAGAATCATCTCGAATGAATCTTTCAGTACTTGAGTAGAATAAATAAGTTTTGATTCCTTTTATGAAATCACATTCATACTGATCCTATATTTTCTTGACAAGTTCATACATGTCTCCCAAGAAAAAGGGAAGCGATTACAGTTTCAAACACCAAGGACTTTGTTAGGAGAAGACAAGATGAAGATGAACCATAAGTTGTTGGAGCTATGTACGATGACACCTCTGGACTTCTAGAAAAGGAAGGAGAAACACTCAAATGGGGAAATATATACCATGTTCATCCCTAAATAGTGGCTCATTAACCCTTAATTGGGGAATATTACATTAGTAATGTTATTTTATCTATGTCGGTTTTAGTCCATTAGTTGTAATTATACCTCCTAGTCTCCTATATATACTAAAGAGACATTTTCATTTGCAATCATCTTGTATTTGAACATTTATGTGGGCATAAGGAGGTTGCCCCCTCGAAGAGGCTTATTATGTGAATTCCTCTCTTTTTCAAGGCATTGAGTACTTATTCTGATTGTTTCTATGCTATATTGATATTTGGTTCCTAACATATGGTATCATAGCTCAAGGTCTTGGGGTTTCCCTGCTACATATGAGACACCTTGGAATTTTCACTATAACTTTTTTTCTACAATGATTCCGAAGGAACGGTTCGGAGGATATTTATTATATGAATCAAGTTACATTGTTTTAAACTTTCAACTCTTGAGGCCTTATACTTTCGTATATACAGCCTTTCTAAGACAGGGTTCTGGAATCATCCTGAATTGAGTCATTGCGGAATTTTCACTATAAAAAAAATTATGTAACTTTGCAGACCCTAAAATATGGAGGATATTCATAGAAATTATCAAGGTATCTATGGTAACAATTTAATATTATGGGTCATCTTACATTTTTATATACACTCTATGGAAGATAGGGTATCCGACTAGTCCTATTGACTAGTCTCAAGCAGTTGTTCCGAGTAAAACAATCATAACTTCTTCCTAGAGTATCCAAATTGAGTGAGAATAGTTTCATTGGATAGTGGACAGTCCATAGTAGTTCTGGTACACTTTTCGGAATTTTATATCAATTATTTTGTGTGGGGAACGCTATACAAGTGAGATCTCCTGGAAAGGAAAAAATCAGCAAGTTGTGGGGAAGTTACCGTAAAATCCCCTTGGCACATCCAATTTTGATCAGAACTGTGGCATTGCAGAGAAGAAATATTAGAGACCTACAAAAAAGAAAATTTCATACTCAGAAGGGCCGAAATTTTGGAAATATAATAAAAGGAAGATTGTCTAGCAAAACCACCTCAAAATCAAGGTTTAAAGTGATACTTGGCCAACATGCCACCAAAAAAGGGAACTTCTACACCAAATAAGCCTCCAGACAATCCTACTTGGACTCTTGATGAAGGTGAAGAAATGCATAGGGACATAAATGATTTACAAAAGAAGACAGTAACAAAAGATGAACTACAAGAGATGGAAGCTAAGTTGGAGGCAATAAATATTAAGATGGATGGTTTAAAAGGGGAGATCATGGAAGGATTGAAAAATTTCCTAATAGAGAGGACACCTGAAAGTGAAAATGTATCCCATGAAATTCATGATGAGGACACAAGGAAGGTGAATCAAGAATGGAGAAACTCCAACT
>ML800795.1:194619-220499 GCA_009831015.1 Picea engelmannii
TTTTTCCAAGTTTCCACATGTCTTCCTACCTCTTGGATATCATGTGCATCGCCCACTATTATCGAAACATGGGATGGAAATGGAAACCCTCTGAAGAGCCCATTCATGATTATTGCAAAGTGCTCTGGGAGAACAGATCTAGAATAGAGTATCATAAGATTTCTGGAAAAAAAATTGGCCCCTCTATATGAATTCATATTCTACAAGACGACCCCATGTATGACTAACAAAGCTATCGTGGTGATAAAGAGGATTGGGGACTGGTACATTATGGAGCATGGTACCTATATCAGAGTGTACGGTGCCACTAAAACCCCCCATCTTCTCCCCCAATTTCTACCGAATAAAAAATTACTCCTAGAAGTAGCATAGAATGCAATAATATATGGAGCAGTAGAAGTGATCTACCAGGGAAAGAAAGCAATATGGCCACCACTTCGATTGTATGTTGGGATCTATTCATTTTTCAACACCAAGCAAGCATAGGATGAAGTAGATATATTTCTCTCATATCATTTTGGTGAGGAAATATTTAGAATACATGACCCTAAAGGAGTTGTAAAATACCATTTCAATAAAGTAGGCTTGCCTTGGGAGTACAGGATAGAGATCTGGGATGAAGAAGAAGTGCATCGAAATTCACAAACATACAATGATGTTATCTTACAAAGATGAGGTCGGACTATAAGGAGGATTGTGGATGAAGAAAGAGAAAAAGAAGAAGAACGAAAAAAGTCAACAAAAGGAGTATCAGGAAGATCATCCCCCACCTCCGCCTTTGAACACTGGGGATCAACAGAAGGAGAAGAAGAAACATTAACAGATAAGAAAAGAAGAGAAAAATAAAAAGTCCACGAGAAAAGGAATGACACTGCTAAGAAAAAGTGAAATCTCGAAGAAGAGAAATCCAAGGCCGAGGCAGAAGAAAAAGAAACAACACAAAAGGAGATCAAACGAAAAAAGGTCGCAGAAAATGTAGTAGCAAAAGAAAGAGAAGTTGCAAAAAAGGTAGCCAAAGAAGCGGTGAATAAAACAATTGATGAAGAGAGACAAAATAAAGGTGTTGTGACAAGAAATGATGGCACTCAACCAATGGATATTGATATCCAATAAGTGTCAATAACGAACACCAGCACAAAGGCACCATTCAAGAAACTAGTATTGGGGCTTTGGGCTCCATTTCATCCAAGTGAAGTCCAAAATTTGAGAAGCTTTACTTATGACAGCAATATTGGGAAGATCGTGAAAGAACAGGTAAAGAAAGTGACAATGGCTCAAGGGATGTCAATCTTGGTCCTCACATGAGTTCCAATAATAGGAGATGTTAGGGAAAATCCCATAGCTACCGCTATAGCTGGCATGATATTCATGAGTGTTGATGAAAAAAATATTAGAAGGTTGTGACGACAAAATCAAGGGAAATAGGAAAGAATTAGGGAACTAGAAGAAAGAATCCA
This sequence comes from Picea engelmannii, assembly GCA_009831015.1. NCBI lineage: Eukaryota > Viridiplantae > Streptophyta > Pinopsida > Pinales > Pinaceae > Picea > Picea engelmannii. The sequence continues at coordinate 196,077 of ML800795.1, forward strand.
GCAAGTAAAAGTTGATGAGAGCAGTATGCAGAGTTTCAAAGTCAGTGTGGAGAAACTTAGAGAAGAACTAGAAGAGGCCATTATAGATGTGTATGCTCACATACACCTCTTCCAACAAGAATATGCCACAATCATAGAGAAAAATAGTCAAATACAAGAAAAACTCACTCAATTCAACACAATCTCAAAAGGCATCAATGATATTGACAAGTGGATTGCAGAGAATCTGGATGCACCAGCTAAGCTATATTGACCATCAACCTTAGAGAGGAAGACAGATTTGTATTCACTAGACCACTTCCAACAAGTTGGGAAAAGAGAAAATAAAGAGGTCACCAAATCAATGGTCGTATGCTCTAAACTACATCAAGTTGAACAAGATTTAATTAAAAGGAGATTACTACCTCAATTAGATAAACGTCGTAAAAATATGTTCATGGTAGAACTGGTAGACAAGGTGCATTATAGCACAAATCATAGAAGGCTCGTTGTCGAAGTTGACACCACAATTACTACGAATGTGATATATCATCATCTCCTACAACCTATCAAATTTCCTACCCTGATACAAGCTTTCATGGCAACACTATTAAAATATATGAGCACTCTTTAAGATATCATATCTATGCACAATGAAACACTGGAAGAACTAACTTACTATAGGATCAGATCTTTGTATGATCAGCTAGAAGTGTGGACAACATACCTCAAGGGAAAATTTTCTTGAATAAAGACAAAATAACAATTAAAAATTGCTATTACCTTCCTCTCATTTTGTCTTTTTCTTAACCAACTTCAATTTTGTCTTTATTGTACACTTTTCACTAGTAAAGAGGAAACCAAACATCTTTTGTAACAAATTCTTTAAGAAGAATACAAAGAGACACTCATGTGTTACAAATTATTGTATAAAAGAAGAAAGATGCCCATTTTGTAGAGGGGATCTTTAAGCATTGTATAGACCCAAAACTAATTCAAGAATTTATACTTTGTTAATGAATATTGAGAAGCCCTCAAGGCCTATTTTCTACAAGAAAGAAGAATCTATGTGTGAAGTTGTCTTTGTTGTGAACTATTTCAAGTAGGATGTAAGTTGTTCACATGGACTGTAAGAATGCTTGTTTGCATATGGATTGATCTTATGCATTCAATGTTATTCTACGGTTTTGATTATCCTTTCACATATCTTTAAGTCCTGAGATTATTGGGGTGTTAACAGATGCAGAAATATAATTTAGATTGTTCTGGTTATATGTATGTATGCACTTATTTCTGATTCTGCAATTCCACTTCAACTACCTGTGAGGGGTTCCTATGCAGAGTTTGGTTTGATTTAGAACTCGGCCAGTTACTTTAGTATGATCCTATCTAGGATAGGGTAGGATAGATTATCAATAGATTAGCAATAGATTAGTTTTCTTTCAATACATAGTCTTCATCTACATATCTGCATTTCATATACATTCATCATCCATCTTCGTCGGTAGAACGGACCGCAACCGGTAAAACCCCAAAAGAATAGAAATGGCAGCTGAGCCAAAATCCAAATGGGTGTCCTAAACCAAATGGTGCATAGTCTAGTTGGGACCGTGTATTGGGGAGTGCCCCTTAATTTTGTTGGGTGAATTCTTCCTCGTCGATAGGCTGCTACAAAGAGAACCCATGTTTCAGTTTCCCTTCTAAAAATTTTGAAGTATAATGAACTATGATGTGGGTTGCCAAACCTCTATGGATTACAGGACCTAAACTTAATCAACCATCATTAGTAAAAAAACAAACCTTTAATCCTTCTAATTCATAAAAAATGATGGGAAAATGCTAATAAACCAATGAAATTACGTTATGAGCCCTTCAATGACCTTTATAGTAAAAAGTGATGAAAAGAGGTAATTTTGTTGAAAGGAGTGGTTTTTCTAAGTCAAAAAGGGTTCACTTTTAGTGAAAATGGCATCAATCTTGAGGCATGACAATGACGTCAATTTGGGAAAGTCCACCTATGGAAAAAAAAATGATGGCCAACCTTCATGGCATTGATACATGGCACCCATATCTGATTAGGGGGAACTTCCAAATCAATATGGAACATCATAGCTTGAATTAATTTTTGGAACATTAGTTGTTATCACCAAATTAGCATAAGTGGGTCACTAACATGTTAGGTTATAAATATGAAATCATAAACAAGAAGGGCAAGGAGAATGTGGTGGTTGATACTTTGTCTAGGAGATAAGAGGAGGAAGGGCCCCTCTTTTCCTTATGTTTTGATATGAGTTATGAGATATGAGGAGGAAGGGTACTCGATTAGCTTGAATAGGTACAACAAGAATGTTTGGCTAATGACAAAATGTTTCAACTCATCCAAAACATCAAGGAGGACCCCAACCCCCCTATTAGTTATACTTGGAAAAAGGACACCTTGTGGTATAAAGGGTTTATTTTTTGGTACATAATTATTCTTCAAAAGAATGGTTGTTAGCATAAATTCATTCATCTCCTACCATGGGTCATTTTTCTTATAGAAAACATATGAACGATCTAACCACTACTTCTTTTGGGAAGGCATAAAAAAGGACACTCGTACCATTTTAGTTGAGTGTGACACTTGTCAAAAGAACAAAGGGGAAACAATGAACATCCCCATAGCATTGTAGCTTCTATCGATCCCCGCCATTATCTACACTAACATTTCCATGGATTTTATAGTGGGTATTCCTAAAGTTGACAAAACAATATGTCATCATGGTGGTATTTGATCACCTTCCCAAATATGTTCACTTTTAAGATTTACCACACCCATTTACACTATCCATATTTGGCCAAGTATTCATGGGCCATATTTCTATAGTACATGAGATGCTTAATTCCATTGTGAAAAATCATGATCCCAACTTCACCAGTGAATTATGGCAGGAGTTGTTTAAACTACAAGGCACACACTTGAAAATGAGATTTGCTTATCACCTCCAAACAAATGATCAAATAGAGATGGTGTTAGGGTACTACCCAAACCCCCTAATTTTATATATAGGTTTCTATGTATGGAGGCCATCTATAGTAAACATGGTCCATGTAATAGTGTGAAAAAGATAATTGTAAGAAGGCTTAGTAGAAGGTTCCTCCTACTAGAAAGTTCCTTCTCTAGAATGTTCCTAGGAGATATATAGAACTATATAATGGAGTAGAAGTAATGTAATGAGATGTATTGTGAAGTATATTGTAATTGGATATCTTATCGTTATACATTTCCCCTTCAAAGAGGAAAGTGAACATTGCTTTCATCAATAAAGGTATAACATTTTGTGGTATTATAGTTCATTTATTGTCTATTGTTGTTGTAATCTACCAATTCTGAAATTAATCTAGGTAAAATCTATTATTTATGGTATGCATATTCCAATTTACTAATAAAGGACACCAAAATTGGTATTAGAGAAGTTTCTTGAGCCAATATTTTAGACTATTTTTTCAAGCTAGAGACGTATTTCAACGCTTATAAATAACACAATGATTTGTCATTCAATAGGTAAATCTATGGTATGGGAAGAATACACATAGGAAATACAATTGGTTTCACCTGTTTGAACACCCTTGTAACCCCTATTGGTACCCATTCAAGTAGTACTACATCAGACAACACCTGTATACGAAATTTCACTCCCTTGTACCCTAGGGTATATCAAAAGTCCCCCAGGTTACCTGAAACTAGCTTAGATAAGTCGATTGATTGTCTTGATATTATATCACAATGAGAATAACAGTTGAGAAGTTTACTGTCTAGTAATTGGGTAATCGGGTAGTATGGCTAAGGGTATGGTTGAGCTTCCTTAATTAGTTCCCTAAGAAATTGGGCCAATTACTCTTGTTGGACCCTACATATATCTCAGAGATTCATAGAACCTAGAACTCCTTTGATATTAGGACCCTTGAAAACCTACTCCCTACTATCAGTCCACAAAATTTCTATATAAATGGTTGTATTGAGAATTTGAGCATTTTATCACTAGAAACACTACTTCCTACTACCATTCCATGCAATTCCTACATAAACATTAGTTTATAGAATTTGAGAATTCTATCAGTGTAGTACTATTAATTAGGTGGGATTATAACTCTATAGGAGTAAAAAAGAAAATTTATGGGTCCTACCCACACCCTTATTTGAGACTTGTCTCAATAAAATCCTTATATCGACCTAATCGCCATGGTACCACTATCTAGTAAATTTTTTTTTTGGACCCTCCCACCCCACTACCAGGCACCTATCTCATTAGACTCAGAACACAATATTCATTCCCTTGGTACCACTCTCTAGTAGCCTTTTTTTTGGACCCATATCTCCATGGTTACCTGAAGCATAGAGCTAGCCACTAGAGTCTCCTCCTTGGAAAATCAATGTGAAGATTTGCAACACAAAATTGACTGCAACCACTCATATACCCAACAAAATATTTATGACATCAATAACAAGACCACCAAACTAGAGTCGCTCCTAGACTAGTTGTCCAAATTCATGGCGATGCAAAATCAATACATGAGTTATCTTTGGAAGGAATAGCCATCCCAAAAGTAAGGAGTTGAATCATCCAATCCCATGGGGCATTTCATGACCATGTGACTCAAATGTGGCATAGACTCCCTAAAGTGGATCTCAACAAACTTGATGGATTAGACTCCACAGGTTGGGCCACTCAGATGGAACATTATTTTTCCCTACATGGCATCACATATGACTTAATGAAATTTCATGTGAGTGTATTATATTTAGATCTTGAATGTTGTAAATGGTGGCAATGGAATAAGAAATCCCACCAGGGTTATATTTCTTGGACAAAATTTGTCCCAGACCTCTATGAATGCTTTGAAAATGACACTCATTATTTGGGATAACTAACCAAGCTTAAAAAATATGGTACAATCAAAGAGTTCATCTCCACTTTTGAGAAACTTTCCCTCCACACCAAAGGCATGTCTGATACATTTTTTTGGGAATTTTATATCAATGGTATCAAACAAGAGATATGTGCACAAATCTTAATGGCTCGTCCTACTACTTGGTTGGAAGCCTCTCAAAGAGCCGACCAGGAAACCCAAAAGGTGGTAAATTATCAAACTAAAAGGACGCCCTATATTCCCCATCCCCATCCCACTATCTCTTCCCCTACCAATCTATCTATATCCTCCACATCCCTTGATATTCACAAAAGTTAATCAACACTAAAATTGTAGAGTGTGGCCAAATTAAAGGTCTATGCTAAACTATGATGAGAAATGTTTTCCTAGGCATAAATGTAAGGAGAAAAATTTATTTATGGCCATTATGGAGGATATTTCAAATGATGAAGCTAAAGTTATGCCTCAAGAGACTCTTCCTCCACCTGTTGATGACATTCCATCATCCACTCCACAAGATGTGGAACCACAGATCTCTTTACATGCCTTGATTGTTATTTCTACTCCCCAAACATTCAAATTGATTGGCTACATCAAACATTTCAAAATCATTATCTTAATTGATAGCGGAAGAACACATAACTTTATTCATCGTCGTGTATCAAAAGAAACACATTGCTACATCCATGTTGTGAAAAACCTCCTAATCATTATTTCTAATGAATGTTCCATAAAACGTAGTGGTCATTTTGAAATTTTATGGCTTCAAATGGGTGATTATTCCTTGAAAACCCACATGTTTTCTATTGAATTGGGTGGTTATGAAATTTTCTTAGGTGATGAATGGTTAAGGACATTAGGTCCCATCACCAGGTATTTTTGTGAGCTATACATGAGTTTCCAATAGGAGGGGCATCACTACATGTTTAAAGGAATCACAACTGGTTCTCTAGAGATCATCAACTCTCAACATATGGAAAAGCTTCTAGAAAAGGGTAATTCAAGCATTATGGCTCAATTCCATTCCATTCAATCCTTTGAGACACCTTCTCAACCCATCCATCTGCACATGCAATTAGTCATGGAAAAACACCATTTTTTCATTGAAACTCCCCAAGGTCTACCACCCTCCATAGGTGAGAATGGTAATTATATGCCACTCATACCATGTATCCTCCCACCCAATGTACGCCCATATCGCCATCCATTTGCCCAAAATTATGAAATTGAAAATATAGTTCCTGAGTTGCTAGATATTGATTTCATCCACCCTAGTACTAATCCGTATTCGTCACTAGTCATCGTGGTCCTAAAGAAAGAAAGAACTTGGCGCATGTGTCCCAACTTTCAAGCTCTCAACAAAGTAAAAATCGAGGATAAGTTCCCTATTCTAGTCATTGATGACATTTTGGATGAGCTCAAAAGCACTCAATTCTTCACCAAAATTGATCTCCACTTAGGCTATCACTAAATTCATATGAATGAGGTAGATATTTGTTGTAGGATAATTGTACCCTATAGGACTTACCTCCCTTAGGATCTTCCTAGACCTAAGACAAAATAGAGATACAAACAATATAACTTCATGGATCTGAATCACACGTGAATAAATCTATGGGATAATTGAATAAGAATCCTACTTGGTAATTCGAAAGTTGTCCCTACACGCTCCTTGGTTGTTTTCTCTTTCGAATATTTCATTTTCTTTCATGAACGCAGGTCTCTACACATGGAAACACAAACGAATACCTCTCACAAGATCAAATATAACATGCATGAATTAATAGAAGATCTAATAATATAACATGAAAACATGGAAATATTAACTCTCTACAATAATCATAATAACCACATACAACCAAATAGAGGGGAAAGTCATGTGCATATTTTATTAATAAAATAACAATCTTACAATCAAATGACTTGATGAAGATATTCCCAATATCCTTTCCCAAGCTCTATGATCAATCCGATAATACAAGATTACTCTTTCTTTTCCTCCCTTTTTTCCATGAGAGACCCTCAATATATAGGATGATAGAGATAAGATGGGGGATGAATCTAGACACTCAAGATAACAAACTTCTCGAGGTCGTATTATGATAAATCCAAAATTTGATCTCATCTATTTGTAACCAATCCTAATTGGGGAGTAACATACCCAGTAGCACCCTGCATTCTTGTAGTTTGTGACTGGTCGTGACTTGGAAGAGAGAAACCCGTGACCATCAAATTTGGGTCATGAGTTGCAAAGGAACAACCCACGACTAGGAAAAAGGATGTTGAAAACTCAAGGGAAAAGTGACATAACTCAGTGTCTCAACCTGCTAACCTCTAGATGATGTCCATCAGGTGATCAGTTGGAAAATAATTGTATAACAGATGCCCCCTTAAAGTGTGAGGTTAGAAGAGGTCTTTAATGGCCGAAATACTTTACAAACAATAATCATGGAGCTTTAGGAGAAGAAATATGGGAAGAAACTATAATCAATCCTGCAAAATAATATCATCCTTGAGGCAGGCATACCCATACTCAGTAATAGAAACTAAGCATAGCTGCTAAAATAGTACATTGTGGATCCATGTATGACACAACTGATTATATCATAGCCACAAAAGAATACACTTTTGATCCAAGTCACAAGTGATAGCATAACCATGACCAAGTACAAATGTGGATCTATGTCGCAGTATACAAATCAGTGAGATGACTCGATGCCCGACCGATCTCTAAAGCACTCATGAAAGACTCCATCGCAACTTGGGAGGGGATGTTGTAAAGGAATGATGTGGCCCCAAATGAAGGTCTTCATCCCAAACCCTGATGGTATGAATATACAACATGTGAATAGATGAGTTGATGTTGAGCATGGTAGAAACCATCTGATTATTGGTCATTGATGTATACCATTAACAGACACGAGGGAATCCACCAATGATAATTATGGACCCAAAGATACCTAGTACAATATAGAGAGTGTGAATGGATGAGATGTGGTTGAACACTTGTAGACTCATTCAACAGGAACCAATGATGTAAACCTACTACCGAAATGTGAGGGAATTTGTCACTGATGTCTACAAGTCCCAAGGTACTAATTGATTTCTAGATTTTGATCTTCGATAATGATATGGAATCGACGGGATGAAATCCATCGAAGGAGGGCCTTGATGTATACCCCATCAATCGACAGGAACCATACAAAGGTATATGGTGTGAAAAGTGTAATAGTATAGCACAACTGACTCAAGGATGACCAAGATAAATAGGATGAAGGACTTAAAGTGGTCGACAAAGGATAACTTCCCTTCAAAAAAACGACACGACAAATGACTTGACCTAGTAGCATTGACTCGGTAATGACCAAAACACTCACCATGGATGACTAGAAGAGTAACCATTCAACAGAGTCTGAGACCTCATAGAGATGGTAATGACTCAGAGACAACGGATAACCCCACTATCATACATAAACACAAAATAGTTGTGATGTTCAAGGGAGACTCGATGGACGAATTCCATTTGTGAAGATGACTAGATTGAAATCCCCCCCAGTGTTTTTATTTCTTTCGTGTTTTAACGAGAGAGAAATAAAATGGAATTATGCTCGATATTCTCACTCGTGGATTTATTTTCAATCCCAGGCCGTAAAATAGTACTTGGCAATCTTTTCAACATTTAAGGAATCTGGAAAGATACTAAATAAAAATCCATATACGATCTAGTGGATTTAACGAACCCAAGAAAGTGAATGATTGCTTGTGATTTCATGTTTAGAGAGTTTTAAAGGACAAAGAATACTCTAGGGTGTAACTTTATCATGGTTGATTACCGAGTGCGACAAAGGGGTAATAGTAAGATTGGTTGGAGAGAACGAGTGGTATGCGATGAAGTTCCAGGTGCATGGAACATGACTTAAGCAATGGACTACAAAAGAACATGGAAAATGATGACCAATCATAATAATAGTTCGCATTCAAGGGTGCAAAATGGAGGCAAAATAATGTAAGAGGAGGATGGTCAAGGCTACTGCATAGCGGTAAGTGGGATGAGGGCATACAATGGAGTAGTAGTGGGAAGCATGACGTAAGTAGAAAATGCATAGGTGACCATGAAGCAACAATAAAAATGTTTGGGAACCCCCATGGGATATGGCTAGAATATAGACGAAGAGAGGAAAAATGAGGCTCAATATCCAATTCATGATGGGGCTAAAGGAGGGATCCTAGGCCTATGAAAAAATGCAGCATGGGCACTGAATGGAAATCTGGGTGCTAACTAGGGTGCCCATGAAGGGTAGGAACTATTGATCCATTTCTAACATGCAAAAGGAGTGGTTAATGTCGCAACCGGTCAGGTTAGAACCTAAGGCATAGTACTGACAATGTGGACGGTTAATAATGAAAGGAAAGAAATGCAAAGAAAAACCTATCACTATATGTCAGTTTGGAAAATACATACCTCAATTTCAATGGATGTCTCCATATTTGTAAAAAAAAATGTCCCTAGAATCTGTCAACACATATAAATTAGATTCTAAGGTCAAAACACACAGTGAAATCTCAAAAAATAATTTTTTTGGGGATTTTTTGGAGATGATATATTTAGAACAAAATCACTCACACCACACACCAATGTACAAGGCACTGCACATATTTATGGTTTACACAAAGTAGATCCCATTACAAGGTTAAAGCCAAGGATATTTTTCATAATCGATGAACTCATGAGTCATTGTTGGCATCATATGGCACACCATGTCGGGGCCATGCCACATAGGAATGAATTTATATATATGAATATACTCAACATGAGTGGTTTAATGATCTATGGAATCCCTTGATGGGATCCATCAAGACATGAAGGAAGTGAAAAACACAAATCTTCGATGGAAGGGGAATCCGAGAATTCACTGGAATGTTCTGAAAATGAAATCTGAGGAGGAAAAGGATTAAGACTAAGGGTTTCACTAGATTCCCCAATAAATTTCCCTAGTATCGAATTGAAGCTCATCATGCTAACTCTCATTGGTTCATAATGGGGGAAATATTATCGATGCATCACCTCATCCTTTGGATTTTCTATGGAATCCATGACTTCTAGGATGGCCTCTTCTGAAGGAAACTCAGAATCTAGGATGTCATGTGAACTCGAAGAGTCAACAAATCGTATGGGAGGAGTAGGCCCATGGGGTATTCACTCAGTGAACCTATGACATAACACCTGCGTTCGTAAGATATTAAAGAATACCCTTAATTTCACTAGATATTGATAAATACCTCTGAAAATCATTTTGTTGAACCCTCCTCCCAATACATATTTCCAATAAAATAAACCCCTATTTTAACTAGATATCATTTTTTATACCCACCAATACCTATAAACCCCTTGAGATCCCACAACACCCCCAATACCTATAATATATTGACTTTATCTTTCACAATTAAAAAACCCCTTTTATGAATGAACATGATAAGATAGTGGTCAACAAGGTGAAGCCCCAGTGAGTAGGTTGATCACAATCCATATGAGGATGGAAGTGTTGACCAGTATCAGTAGATGTTGATGGGATCGTCGGATTGACAATATTGACTGTGGCGAGTGGGATGGGTGCTCCATATTTATCAACATCCTCGAGAGGAGGTACCACCCAAGGGTAAAAAGACTCGATGGATCCACTGGTAAATTATGAAAACATGTTGATATGAGCTACATGGGTAGTAGGAAGGGGTAATATCCCTACAAGAGATATCTTTTAGCATACCTATATTGACACCTTCGTACCCCCTATAAGAATCACCTATAAAAGGCACATCGGTGCTAGGATTAAATCGTAAGTCGGGTGTGCAATAATCGAGTTGGTCGATTGTGACTGTCTTTCCTTGATGAGGAAAACATATGACACAAAATACTGTGGATGCAACAACTTTAATTGCATAGAACCAAGTGCGACCCAAGAGCAGATTATAGTCGAGTTTGGCATCGACCACTTCGAATTCTACAGGGACAGTTTTTCTTCGTAGCTTAATGGATAAATAGGTGAGAATTTCGTGGGGTTTGAAAAATTGCCCATCAAAATATTTTAATATGGCTTGAGATGTAGTGTACTGAGGATAAATAATAGCTTTCCAACATGACAAAGACATAATGCAAGTATTCTCTCATTCGTCAATCACCAAATGAAAGATATTATTGTTAAGACAACCAACTATGATTTGAAATGATAGTTGGTGTGAGAGATGTGGCTCACTCTATTCTATGTCGAAGGAAACAATGTTTGACTTCAAACAGTCGATTCCACCTATAGCTAATAATAAGGATTTATATTGTGAAGGAGAGATCAGCAATACTTTGAGTGTTGGCATGGCACATGGTTCCTATGAGAGATCTTCCATTGTATTGTAATGTTGAGTTGCTTGGGCATTTAGGTTATGGGTAGTTCATCGAAGTACCCCTTTTCGAGGGAGGATTGCAAGTTCGAAAGATCACTATTGGAGTTAATTCACACACACCTAGGATTTATTTTTCCTAAGGTTATTACTTGTTTATTAGGCATAATTAGTCATTATCCAGTCTCCTATATTTTAGGAGAGAATATTCCACCTGAAGAATATTCTCTTTCAGTTGACACTTTAGTTTGACTAGTTGATTTGAGTTTAGATGTTGCATTGGTTTTGTCACCATGCAACATTGGGATCATCACCAACTCACTACTCTTTGTTCAGTCAGTTAACTAAAGACTAGTTGACTAGTTAACTCAACTAGGTGGCAGTTCACTCTCGTAATTGCCTGAGAGACTAGACTAGGTGGCGGTTTAGTCCCGTAATTGTTGGTGTGTGTCCAGATCACTATAGACCACCATTATGGCTCATTAGTTACTCATGTATCCTATATCTATTGTAAAGTATTCACTCTTTGAGTGTGGAATATGGTTAATGAGAATTCTTCCATTCGTTCTACCTTGCTTCTTCTTTCTCAATTTCTCTCTGCAAATGTGTGTAGTATTTTCTAGCTAGATCTATTATGTGCAGGTTCAACACATTTACATGGTATCAGAGCTGACAGACTGCTAATCAAAATCTACACCAAATCATTTTTTGCAGGTACAAAAGAATGAAGACAACAAAAAGATGGATTATTCGTCAGAAATACTTCTCACACCTCACAACTATTTCGAATGGAAGCCAAAAAAATTTCTTCATCTTAGATGCAGAGGCTTGTACCAAATTACTATGGCAATGGAAGTAGAGCATGATTCTATCGATGAGAAAAATGAATTTCTCAATAGACAAGATATGGCCATAGGAAGAATCGGCATGTCTGTTTCTCTCGAACTTTTCCATCAAGTATATGAAGAATCACAAGGATTAACTCCAAATGAATTATGGACCAGATTGGAGGTTCTATTTGGGAATAAAGAATATTGTGAATATTTCATGCAGGAGGTCGAACAGATAGAGCCAGAAGAGAAAACATCAGAAGATTAAGCCTCTTATTATGAAGAGTCATCTACAAAACTATTTGCAGAAATTTGTATTCCATTAATTGAAGATGATGTGTACTCCATTTAAAAAAAAAAAACTGAAATTCATGTGGAAGATATATGGCATGCATCTCAGGAGTCACATGCAGACACTTTTGCATGCACCATACATGCATGTCAGGAGACAAAAAGAGAGCCGCGCACATCAGATGTCATTATGATATTTTCTGAGAAAAAATTGCAGAAACAAATTGGATATTTGAATTCCTCTCGGGAAAATATCCAATTTCAAAAAAAAATCGTCCAAAACGGAGTCCGGGAACTGAAGTTATGATCGTTTCAAAATCAACAAAATTTCATTGTTTTTCCGGAAACGATCGTACGGTTTTCAAAATTTCATCCAAAATTTATTTGGATATTATTCATTACAAGAAGATAAAGTGGATATGTGTGGAAATATCAATGATGCATATACTTCATCAGATCCGTGCAGACATCTACATCTTCAACAAAATCTTCAAAGAGCACAAACTTGCACAGTTGTGAGGTCTTCTTGGAGTGAAGGACATGGTTGTTTAGCAACTGTTTTTTGTTCCTTCTCATTTTATTTTTTTATGCATTGTAATTTGAGGGGGGGGGTTTCCCATGAGATTTTCCCTCTTTACTCGTTTAGTTCAGTGTATCTTTTGTATTTGGGTACCTAACATGGCCTTGTTTCCTGTACCCATTCTTTATTTTCACCATAGTGATGTTTAGGGGGGGTGTTGGAGTTAATTCACACACACCTAGGATTTATTTTTCCTAAGGTTATTCCTTAGTTATTCCTAGGATTCATTATCCAGTCTCTTATATTTTAGTAGAGAATATTCCACTTGGAGAATATTCTCTTTCGGTTGACACTTCAGTTTGACTAGTTGAGTTGAGTTTAGATGTTGTATTGGTTTTGTCACCATGAAACATTGGGATCATCACCAACTCACTACTCTTTGTTCAGTCAGTTAACTGAAGACTAGTTGACTAGTTAACTCAGCTAGGTGGCACTTCACTCCCGTAACTACCTGAGAGACTAGACTGGGTGGAAGTTTACTCTTGTAACTGTTGGTGTGTGTCCATATCACTCTAAACCACCACTATGGCTCATTAGTTACTCATGTATCCTATATATAATGTAAATTATTCATTCTTTGAGTGTGGAATATGATTAATGAGAATTCTTCCATTATTTCTATCTTGCTTCTTCTTTCTCAATTTCTCTCTACAAATGTGTGTAGTATTTTCTAGCTAGATTTATTTTGTGCAAGTTCAACACTTTTACAATCACATCTCTAATGTGAGAGGGCCATTAGGTGGTGAATTCGATGGAGGATCCTTAGATGAAGGTTCTCTCTCGAGAGTATCATATTTATTCACTCGGGTGTATAGTTCCACCGTAGATTTAACCATCATAATGTTTGTAGTTGAGGACCCTGCATTACCCCCATTTGAGGTGAAAGAACTTGTGCAACCATTTGTTGTTGGGGAGGGGGAATGATTAGTTAATACCTCCAATTTTTAAGGAGATCCCCCTCGCTCGAGATATTGATGGACCTAAGAAAGGAAAGGAAAATATTTGGTAAAGTGGTCCTCCTTACACACCATACAATTAAATTTTACCTTTATTTTGGTTTTACCCCCGACATTGAGGTCTTGGGTTTGTTGGCATGTATGTTTAGAAGAATTCTTCTTTTTCTTATTGTTATTATTTTTCTTCTTCCCTCCATATTGTTGAGGTTTATTTGGTGTGTTGGACTGCACTGTGTTCACCTTGAAGTTATGAGCAGGGTCCATAGTCAAATTGGTTGCAGACGTAGAAGAGGTGGGATTTATAGCTATGGTAAATTGACTAAGTTGCCCAGTCAACTAGATAATTGTGGTGGAAGAGACAAGACCAACCAAACCATCGACATGGGGTCCAGGCATCACTCAAGGAGTGTCATTCGATGGTCGAAGAGGATGGGGAGTGAGGTCGTATATTGTACCTAACTATGAATAAATCAAATCTAAGTGTTGAGCATGACGAATAGCCCGCTCCTCAATTATGGATCCAGACATTGAAACATATTTAACGATGGGAGGAAATAATGATTTTGTAAACCAGTTAGCCAAGAGTCAATCATGGATTGAGGCTTTAATGAGTCTTCTTCACCACCTACACTCGTGAATGTGGTCAAATATATGTGTGGTCATGTTCTGACGTAATGAGATCATAAGCTTTGTCCCCATTCTGTATCAGATGGGAAATTGGAAATGGGTCAAAAAATCCATTATCAAAGCATTAAAGTTGTTAAATGAAGCAGTTGGTAGCTCAATGAACCACTTTGAGGCATTTCTAGTTAAGGTGTGAGGGAAAATACGTAAATGAATGTTGTCATCCAACAGAGAGTTGGAGACGCGCCACAAATGATAAGTCGTAATGTGGGTGGTGGGATGTTCTTGTTAGGAAATGAGACACACTTCCATGCTAAACATAGCAGAAGAGAGGAAGAAATAATTAATCAAGAAAGTAAATGACGCAAATATTTTACCCTGGAAACCCACACCGGGAAAACTAGCATTCCTTGAGAGTTCTACTCCATGTTGTCTTATTCATTCATAATATAAGGTTACATGTCTAACCTTGGTCCACACCTAAGACACAATAGACATCATACCCTCTTGCTTATACAAGAACAACCTTGTAGCCAATTTGGCTTACATTTGCATGGCCAACAACCTCTAAATTACAGACTCTTGGTGATTATCCATTCATCATCTAAATATTTAAGATTCATTTATTATCTTTTACATCCTTACAACACACCTTCTTTATAGGATTTACAGCAGGAAAAACCCTAAAGAAAAGGCACCCACAAATGGTTATAGATCCATGCAGATCATTGGCTACAAATCTCATGAATCTCAGGATTATGTTACTATCAACTACCAAGTTAGATTACCCGTAGACTACCAATTAGCCTTCATTCAGTCTTTAGTCTATCGCCACACGCTCGCCTTTCAACCTATTTTCGGTTGACCTCTTCGACTTGTTGTCGATGTATTTACCATGTCGAACCACCCTTTGACTTCAAATTTACCCAGTTGAATAACCTACACCTTCAACTTGTTGTCAATCCACCTCTACTTTGTCTTTACCTGGTTGAACCACCTCGACCTTTGATTTTGAATGTCAGTCGATCCACCTCTAATTTCAATGCAAAGAATATAAAAACCCAATGTTCTCCCACTTGTTGTCTTATTTGTTGAAACCAGGATACCTTTGAACTTTCATTCACAGACCCGTTGATGCCCATAAGTGCAGCGTGGGGTACCTGCATGCAAATTAGTTGTAATGCCTTATTATTTATATACATACATATTAATAAGATACTAAATAGGTGGGGGGGCCTTGTTGAAATAATGGTGAAAAAATAAAACCCTTCTCTAAATTGTTCTCATGAAAAATTTACGAAATGGTTTTACAATGTGAGAAAAACACAACAGTTCGAACAAGATTTCACATACAATCAATTATGGTAATGTCTAGAAATTTAAAAGTCAAAAGAAGGTTTGAAGTGACAAGAACTTTAGTTATAACTATTATACATCAACTTTGGCATATGGTTAAAATTCGAACTTCAACTCACACACACATTGGTTATGACATATTGCATTCACGGTATATTGTGTTCATGGTATTGGTTATGTTTTGGTGGACGATAGTTATGGTTTATGCAATTGTTTTGAGGTCAATTCGATATTTTCAAATTAGAACTTGTTAGAAGTGAATATGGGACATATTATGTTATGGTGTTGGTATTGAAACTATGGTGTAGGGGGTTTTCATTTCAAATTGGCAAAGTGGAAGTGACATAATTGGATTTGATTATGGTTGATTAATGCGTTTAATGAAGGTTTGGATGCGCTCCATCCTAGTTACGGTTGATAGAAATTAATGAGAGGGTGGAGAAGCGACATGCATTTACTACACGTCATTCTTACCCCACCTTGAGCTCACCACCCTCACTTTGTCGTACATTTTTGGTTGCTTTGGCTAGTTTTCCTCTGTTTCCCTCAGCCGTTGGGAGAATAGTGGTGGCCTTTGTGTTTTCTAGCGCTTTCCTCACAAGTATGGTGACTCTCTCCCTTTCATTCATCATTGTAACCACGCTCTAGATGGAATATTTGTGTCGGATCCTAGAATTCACATGAAGAGTGTTTTATTTCTGAAAGATACAAGGGTTGAATGTGTGTGTTGTCTGTGCAAATGATATTGGATGTCGTTTTAAATGTTGCAAGTTGGAATTTCTTTAATGCTCCTTCATGTTGAAGTTATTTGGTGATGGTTGTGCTTAGGGTGGATGAATGGTTATCATTGCTCCTTGTTGTTGATAGAATTTATGGAAAATTTGTTTTGTTCCCACCCATGTCTTGTGGTAGAATCCTGGAGGGTTTTTATGATAAACAAAAGAGACAGTCGGGTTATGGGTTCTTTTAATATGGTTATTCTTACCTCTTGCTCAATCCATGAGAGGCTTATGGCCCTGTCAAGTTACTATTCCACAACTTTTGTATGCAAAGTCAGGTTTTTTCCTTACAGCCACCTTGGAAGCGATTGTGTCAAAATTTGTTGTAAAAATAATGGAGGTTTTGGTTTCATTTTCCAAATCCCACTTGCATAATTGTCTCACCCACTTGATCGTTCAGTCCCCGTTCTTCCTTGTCATGGTTGTTATAAACTCAAACTTGGTTTTTGAAATGGTTATGTGTTGACTCGACAGTAGATATATTTCTTACATGCATTGGATCTTGATTCATTGGTTGACTACCTACGAGGGTTTTGGTTGATTTTTGAAGGTTGTATAGTGAATAAGTGAAAGAGCACCAGGGTTTCAAACCCAACGTGGCACATAGAAATTACTAAAAGTTGTGATATTAGCCTCATAATTTGAAGAGTTATTGGCTTATGTTACAGTCCATTGTGCACTTGATGCGGTATGGTGTTAATTTTTGGAATGATTATGTTGATAGTCTATTGAATAAAAAGAGCTCTGCAAATAAAAAGAAATAAAATTGCACACTGGGAAGAAATTGTTTATAATGGTTTTGGCTCAGTGATTTTTGGAGTCGTTTGATTTTTGATAAAAGGAAATGGTAACCAGCTATGTAGCAATTAAAATTGGTTTGATATAAATTATTAAGGTCGATGGTTGTTCTTTTCCTCGGCCTCCCCATGTATGTTCTAAGCAATCTTGATATAGTCGTTGTTATTTGGAATTATGGACAGTTTGTCTATAAACTGGGTTTTTGTTTGATCAAACATGTATAAATAAAGGTGGAAATTAAATGGCTGTGTTTTTCTTCGATCAAACATGTATAAAAAAAGGTGGAAATTAAATGGTTGAGTTTGACAATCCAAGAGTTCTGATTTGGGTTTGATGTGGAAGTTGGTGTGTCTTGAACCTTGAGATTGCCTACAGATAAAATGTTTTTTTTTTGCAATTGAAGGTATGTCATTTTAAAGAGCAAATGTTATTTTATATAATGGAATAGTATCCATCTCATTTCTTGTTCATTATACCACTTTTCACTTCTTACAATCCCACCATCTTCCCAAATTCATTTTAATTCCATACTCTTTTATTATGAATTGCATTCTAAAAGGAGTAATAAACGGAAAAGGAAGTGATTGGTGTTTGGAATTTGGAAACAGAAATATTTTTTTTATGGAAGTTGTATCTGTGTTGCTTGAACAGTATTCGTTGGTGGTTCCCATCCATGCTACCACTTTTCGCACATTATAAACCCCTCACCTTCCCAATAACCTTATCATCCCATGTTCAATAGAAATTAATTATTGATTTGAGTAGTATGATGAATGGATTGATTGCATGTTCTTCTGTTGTGAATGATAGAGCCAACCTTTGATTTTATTTAGGTAGGTTTGATGCATGGGCTATCAAGAGTTTTTATAACTAATTGGAACATTGCTTCAGGATGAGTTTCTTCAGCAGGGGCAGTAATGGCAGAGGCAATAGAGGCAGGGAAAATTGGCAAAGTGGTCATAGGAGACCTCGATTTTCCATACATTTTGATGTCAATCCCCAAGAATTGAATCATATTTTTCAAGATGGGTTCTTCAAACTAGTTGGCCATGGGATCCTCTAGAATCAACCTGAAAGACCTCCCTTCCAAGCACATCAAAAAAATTTCGGTATCTGAGTCCCTCCTCATGTATCAATGCAACTAGAACCACTTGCCAACAATGGTTGGAAAGATATTGTCCACCAGCCTGTTGTTCATCATCACAGTTGACCTACTTATTCTTTGCCATTACCCCCTCTGCCACCACCAAAGAATCATATTTCCCAAGTTGATCATGCTATCTCACCCACGCAGTCATCTCATGCTAGTAAGAGATTAAAAAATGATGTTCCCAAGCCTGTGCAGGATAAAGGAAAGGGGGTGGTCACTACCAAATCATCCAAAGAGTCCTCTGAATCTATGTCCTCTCACCTTCATTGTAAAGATGATTGTTCTCATGTTATCAGTGCAATTCAGCCTCAAGGTTCTAATCAGCCTAAGGCTACCACAGAAATATCAAAAGGGGACAACAGTGAAAAGAGGCCAAATGCCTCTCACAATAAATATGATTTTTGATGATGTTTCAATGTTAATTTTTATGTTGAAGACAGTCCTTTCACTTTGACAATATTTTGGACAGCATGCATATATTTGGGAAGTTTTTTTGGACAGTATGGATATAATGTTATTTTGGATATGGTCATATTAGATTTTGTTGATATTTAAATATTTGATTATAAAAATGAGCATGAGAGTTACAAGGAGGATATTTGAATCAAATGATTGATTTTTATATTACATGTTTAATGGTTATTAAAATAAATAATTGGGAGTCACAAGGGGTCCCACCTATTTAGTTATTATTAATTAAACCCTTATTTATATATACTATTATTGTTTGTCTCAACTAATTAGTTAAGCTAATTTGGCTTAACTAAAGAAAGGTAGTTGAACTACCATAACTTATTGAGAAGGATTAAAATCTCAATGAGATGAAGAGACAAAAGGGAGAGAATAGAAGGAGAACTACAACCATAAGGTTTTCTCTATACTAGTGAGATATTTTCATTTTCATTCATTTTGAGTTTACTAGAAGGCTTAATCCTCTTGATGATAGAAGGATCTTATTGAAGGAAACATGATTCAAAAGTTGAATCACATATTTCAGCATCTTGTTTTAAAGGTGTATGATTTATCTTTGGCAGTCTATATATTCTTGTTTTTTTGTGAATTGAATTTCATGACTGATAAAGAATATCTTGCACAGTCAAGTGAAAACATTTTGTGGCAAGTTGATCTAGACATTTAGCTTCAATTTTATTTTTGTTGTCAGAGACTTTTTGTATGGTTCCCATCAAAGGCTTCTAAATTTGAATTTGATCCCTACCCTCACAGAGGTTTGTAAAGAGAACTCATTTTTGTATCTTAGAATGAAATAAATATAAAAATCGGATTACTATTTCGGTCTCACACATGTGTTTTAATGATCTGGTTCATTCTTTTTCTTTTATCTCCATGTACACATTTGTGTAATTTATGTACACATTCATGTAACTTTGTTTAAGTTTATTTCTTGTGCATTGTTATATATAACACATAAAAACCATCCTTGATCCTTTGTGCTTAATACTTTTGAACTAAGTGATTGTTTTTTAGGCTATAAACCCCGGGTGACATTCCCAACTATCTTTTCTTATCCTGACAAGATCTGAAAATGATTGAGTAAGGTTTTTCATACCTTTTCCTCAACAATACCCAATGAATAAATGCCCATTTCCTATGTACACCAAGAGAACTTCACAACACTCACAGACTTGGTCAATGAATCTTCTATGTTTTCCAACATGTCTACTTTCTCCAAGAACCTTGTTTTGTTCCACCGTGTCTCTTACAAAATGTTATTGTACATCAATGTGCTTAGTCTTAGAATGATAAGAAGGGTTATTTGCCAAAAATATTGCACTTTGATTGTCGCAAATTATCTTCATAACTCTCTATTGATACCTGATTCTTGAACCCAAACTTTGCAGCCATACTACTTCTTTGCTTCCATGAGTGGTTTCCATGTATTCATCTTCTATTGTTGACAAGGCTACAACTGCATGTCTCTTACTCATCCAACTGATTTCTACACTGAACATCTTGAAGACATATCCATTGGTCAACCTCTATCGATCTAGATCTCCAACTCATTCACCATCGACAAAGCCATGTACATTTAATTCACTATCACCTCTAGGTTTTCTTTGGTAGCATATAGCATAGTCTTTTGTGCCACAAAAATACCTAAATAATCTCTTGAAAGTTATTCAATTCTCCATCCTAGGTGTCGACATGCATCTGTTCAACACTCCCACTGCATGGGAAATGTCTGGTCGAGTGCATACCATCACATACATTAGACTAAAACCAACACTTGAATAGGGAACACATGACATGTCCTCTATTTCTTCTTGTGTCTTTGGAAATTGTTCAACAGTTATCCTTGCTCCCATAGGAACTTTCACATTCATTGATTTGTAATCCTTCATGTTGAAATGTTTCAAAACTACTTCAATATACTTTGTCTGGTTCAACCAGATCTTTCTAGTTGCTCGATCTCTCTTAATCTCCATTCCTAGAATGAAGTTCGATGCACCGAGATCCTTCATGTCGAACTTGGAGGATAATTTCTTCTTCACCTCCTTTATTGCATCCATGTTGTTTCCAATCAGCAACATGTCATCGACATATAAAGATACATATATGAAATTCCCACCTTCTTCTTTGTAGTATATGTAGTGATCAACTTTTGTTCTCAAAAACATCATCAAGGATGTATGTGTCGAAATTTTGGTACCACATCCTTGGTGATTTCTTTAGACCATAAAGAGATATTTTCAGTTTGCACACCAGATATTTCTTTCCCTTTACTACAAATCCTTCAGGTTGTTTCATGTAGATTTATTCTTCCAGGTTCCCATGTAGGAACGTTGTCTTCACATCCATATGTTCTATTTCCAGATCAAATGCTACAACTAGATACATTAGTACTCTAATGGAAGTAAATTTTGCAACAGGGGAAAAAATCTCACCGAAGTTGACTCCTTCGACTTGGGAATATCCTTTTTCTACCAGTCAATATTTGAATTTCTTGAATTGACTCATTGCATTCATCTTCTTCTTGAATACCCATTTTCTACCAACAACATTTCTTCCACTAGGAAACTTGACTAAGTCTCATGTCTCATTCTTGTGCAAGGATTCCATCTCTTCTACCATGACATCATTCCATATTTTTCCCAATGTTGATTCGATTGTCTCCTCGATTGACTTGGGCTCATCGTCGGTGGAAGTTAACACGAATGTGGAATGGAATTTGGGAGGACCATAACTTTTGACTGGTTTTCTTACTCTTTCTTACCTCCTTACACCTGGGGTTGATTGTTCCACCTCCTCCTCTGATTTAGTCGACTCATCTGAATCATCTTCTTTGTTCCTCAATTCAAACTGCACTGTCTCAGGATTATTCTCGGTCTAAAAAATTTATTCAAGATCAGAGTTACTTCCAACTTCTCTGAAGACCACATCTCGACTCTACACTATTTTCCTTTATGCGGGATCCCAGAGATCATATCCTTTCATTCCTTCTTTGTATCCAATGAAAATACATTTTATTGCCTTCTTGTACAGCTTGCTTATCTTTTCCTTAGGAACATGCACAAATTCATCATAGCCAAATACTTTGAGATGTGAAACCAAAGTATTCTTACATGACCATACCTCATGTGGAGTCATGTCGACTAGCGTCAATGAAGGAGACATATTCAATATATATTTTTCAGTGTCAACTACCTCCACCCATCATTCTTGTGTGAGCCTAGCACCACTAAGCATGCTCATTACCTTGTCAATCAATGTTCTATTCATTCTCTTGGAAACTCCATTTTGTTGTGGGGTATATGGTGTGGTAGTTTGGCATGTTGTTCCACACTGCTTGCAGAACTGATCAAATTATTTTCCATATAATTCACCACCGTTGTCAGTTCTCAACACCTTAATCTTCTTATCTGTATGGTTTTCGACAAGAGATTTAAGCTCTTTGAATTTCTCTAAAACCTGTTATTTCTTCCTTGGGAAATATATCCATGTATTCTTGGAAAAATCATCTATGAAGGATACATAATACAGAGATCCACCAAGTGAAGGCATTGTAACAGGGCCAAACACATCACTATGAACCAACTCTAGAATGCCATTTTCCCTTGTCGCTCCAGATGGGAACCTCATCCAACTTTGTTTTCCATATATACAATGTTCACAAAATTAGACTTCTAAATTACATTCAGGAAAGTCTTCGACCATACATTTGTTATTCATATCCCGAAGTCCTTTTTCTCCAATGTGTCCCATCCTCTTGTGCCATAGCATGGTCGATTCGACTTTATGATGACTTGTTGAGTTGGTTTGGATCGACTCAGCCTGAGTCAAAGTCAAGTCAACTTTAGGAACAATGATGGTGTTGCATCCAAATGATTCGGCACTCCCTAGTAACTTGTATAGGGTTCCAATCCAAACTCATTTCATTAAGACCATCGCACCTCTAACCATCTTGCATGAATCCTTGTGAAATAGAGTGTTCAATCCTGCATCACTTATTTTGCTGACAGATATCAGGTTTCTTTCCAAACCTGGAATGTGTAGCACACTTGGAAGGGTTCTACTCCTCCCATCCTGCAGTATCAATTGAACTCTTCCTTGTCTGACTATTTTGGTTGTCGAGTCGTCCCCTAAGAGCACATCTCCTCCTTCATATCATTCATATTCGCAGAACCATTCTCTATGTGGTGTCATATGATAGGATGCTCCAGAGTCGATCCTCCAAAAATCTTGATCTGATTGTGTACTGGTCAACGCTAAGTACACATCGCCTCCCTTATCTGGAGTCGTCTTTCTCTCAGTAGACTGCTTCTTTTTTGATCATGTACTGGATTCCATCACCTTCGACTTGCATTGTTTTTTGTAATGCCCAACTTTATCACATTTCCAATATCTTATTGTCGACTGAACTAGGGATTTAGATCTACCCTTCGACTTAGAATTTATACCAGAAAATTTGCCTTTATCTCTGTCAATCGGTCGACCTCTCACCACTAAAGCATATTTGGTCAATCCTTCCTTGTTATTTCTTCTCATTTCTTTTGACAGTATAGATGCAACCATGTTTTTTATCACTAATTTGGTTGTATTAATCCCTATAGCCACGACTAAGCTATCCCAAGAGTTTGTAAAAGAACATAATAGGCTAATACATTTCTCCTCCTCGGGGATTTTAATGTCCAAAGAAGATAATTAGATTATAATGGTATTAAACACATTTAAATGCTCAGTCACTGAAATGCCATCACTCATCCTCTTAAGATACAGTTTTTTTCTAAGAAACAACTTATTTACCATATATTTCGACTAGTACAAGCTCCCCAACTTGCCCCACAGTTTCTTGGCCAAAACTTCACCTGAGACATTTAGCAGTACCGAATCTACAAGACAAATTCAAATCATACTCCTTTCTCTTCTCTCGAGTTTCTCCCATTCTTTCGTCGACATTCCTTCAGACATAGTACCTGGATAGAATGTTTTTCATTATTCTTGATCTACAATGAGATATTCAATTTTAAGCTTCCAAATCTCAAACTTCTGGCCATTTAATTTTTCGATCTCTATTCTCGAGTTGTTCGTCATTCTTTAACACAATCATTATCACAATCTTTAAATATTTCAGCCTTACGACTCTTACTGATCCTATAGTTTAGCTCATATTCAAGGTTGTTGAACCAAGATCTGATACCACATGTTAGGAAATGAGACACACTTCCACGCTAAACCTAGCAAAAGAGAGGAAGAAAGATATAATCAACAAAGTAAATGACCTAGGAAGAACACAATACACAGAGGTTTTACCCTAGAAACC
>ML800796.1:8468-25552 GCA_009831015.1 Picea engelmannii
TTTAGACTCGAATCCAAAAGAATGCAGAATAATGATATGGAAATATTTCTCTTCAATGAATCCTACATACGAGATGGTGAAGAGGTTCAACTTTCTTCAACAAAAACACCCAATTTCCAAATGCAATCTACTATACCAATCAAAATCAAGAATGAAACTATCTTCTTTGTTTGATTTTAAAAGAAAGCAAATGCAAATCTTTTAACGCTCCATTACTTTCAATCAAAATGAAAGATTCGAACGTAGATACAAGAGACACAAAGCAAAACGGATTTCAAACAAAGCATGCACCCACAGGATAATGGGAACTGAAAGAAACAAGTATGATAACTCACTCAATAAAGGACTCGAAAATCGACAAGCATTCAAGGAATACAAGAAGTTCGGAGAAGAATCTGAAAATTGACAAGGAGAAAGAGAAATCACTCCACTGTCTTGACAAAACGAGCAACAAGAAAGAGAAATTAAAGCTAGGATGTGGTAAGCATAAAGTATCAAATCATTCAAAAAGGAAATATTTGAAAAGTAACTTAAGACCAACAAACCTTTGTAGACCCTTTCAATCAAACAAATAACAAAAACATTTTGCAAGACCCAGAAGAAACCAAGAAGAAACAAGGTGAATAAATATCGCAATTTGGAAAAGGTTGCAAGCTCAAAAAATACAACGAAAAGAGTGATAATAAACCATATCCTCAACCTAAACAAAGTTACAAGAAAAAGTAAAGACTATGAGAAAAATACCTCCGACACAGGGATGAGAAAAATAGGGAAGATTCTTCTGGATTTGTTCAAAATGAGAGAGAAACGCTCCAAAAAACAAGGATATAGAGCGTTATAGCACTCCCTAAGAGACCACTGGGGATCATTGATTAGATAAATAACACCCTGGTAGCCACTCTGGGGGAGTGCTAGTCCTATAGATGCTTGAAAATAATCATAAAAAATAAAAAACTCAATAGAGATTGGCTTGGTAGCTATGACTACTACTTGATGAAGTAGAGGGAAGAGGGAAGGCTCAGAAACAATCAACCAAACAAGATCAAACAAGGAAAAGAAGGATGATCCAAGAAAACACAAGTCAATGTCCTTCCCCAGTGGAGTCGCCAATTTTTGTTATGGAATAATTCCCCTGTGGAAAGGTGAATATTCCCTTGGAGTACAGATGTTAGGAACCAAATATCAATATAGCATAAACAAACCTTAGAATAAGTACTCAACACCTTGAAAAAGAGATAATTTCAGGTAATAAGCCTCTTTGAAGGGGAAACCTCCTTATACCCCACATAAATGACCAAATACACGATGATTCCAAATGAAAATGTCTCATTGGTATATATAGGAGACTAGGAAGTACAATTACAACTAATGGACTCAAGCCTACATAAACAAAATAAAATTACTAATGTAATATGCCCCAATTAAGGGGTAATGAGCCACTATTTAGGGCTTAACATGCCCCTCCCCTTGAGACAAGTGTTTTCTGCAATGCTTGAGTAACTCTAGATGCTTTTGTATAAAAGACTCATCTTCCCAAGTGGAATCTTCAACCGATAGTTTCCTACATTTAACAAGATACTTTGAAATGGATCTATTCCTTAGCTGGCGAATTCTTGTGTTAGTGATGGCTTCAAGCTCCAATATGATTTTCCCTTCTTCTTCAAGTTCTATCAATATAGTTTGAACTAGGATCATGTCACCTATAACATTTTTTAAGCATGAAACATGGAAAATTGGGTGTACTCGTGAAGATGTAGGAAACTCCAATTTGTATGTCATTGTACCAATCTTTTGCAACACCTTACAAGGGCCATAGTACTTTGGTGATAATTTTTTATCCTTATTGGCTTGCTTGAGGGACATCTATTTGTATGCTTGTAGTCTTAAAGACACCCAATGCCCTACTTCAAAACTTATTTCCCTACGATGTTGATTTTCTTGTTGTTTCATGCAATTATGTGCCATGGTCAGGTTTTCCTTTAAGATTTGGACAACTTGTTGTTGATGCTCGATGTGATCTTCCACTACTTTAACCTTAAATTTTTCTTTTAGAGAAGAAGTGATGGAATGAGGGTGGTATTCATAGAGTGTCATAAATGGTGTCATTTTTGTTGCAATATGAAAGGAAGTGTTATACCACCATTCTGCCAAGGGTAACTATTTGAACCATTGTGTTTGTTTATCAAAGACAAAGAAACAAAGGTAGCCTTCCAAAAATTTGTTCACTATATCAGTTTGTCCATCAGATTGAGGATGATAGGATGAGCTATGAGCCAATTGAGTACCCAAACAAGAAAATAATTATGTCCAAAAATGTCCAGTGAAGATGGGAGCTCTGTCACTTACAATAATCTTTGGGCTGCCATGTATCTTTTGAACTATCTCCATGAATGCAGTGGCAACTGTACTGGCTTTTAAGGGATGAGAGAGTGCACAAAAGTGTGCATACTTGGTGAGTCTACCGATAATCACCATGTGATGGTTGCCTACGCTTCTACATACCCCGCATAGTTTCTGCGCCTAACCTCCCAGTCTTAAGGATCATTCTGATTCAAATTCCCCTTATTAGCTGAAGTGGCTCCTTAGATCCCCTGCTGGAATCCTCTGCTAAAACCCGATCCATAGGTCCTTTAAATCCCTTCATGGCCTTCTTCCCTTTACCGTGAATTTTCCCCGACTCAATATCAGGGTTTGGGGTTTCGTGCTTCCCGCTGTTGAGAGTCATTGTACTCTTCAATCCCCGATCATCGATGAGCTTCTTGCCTGGACTTAGCCCCTCTGGCTATGCCCTTTGGTCCATGCGACCTCCTTCCATAAGACCGCATCCTTATCTCCTCCTTTCAGGGTTTTGGGTTTCAATTTCCCGATGGGCTCTCTTTCCCGCTAGTCCTCCAAGCTAAGCTCCTGGTCCACGTGACCTTCTCCTATATGAATGCATCCATATACTTCTGTCAGGGTTTTGGGGTTTTCGATGTCAAAATGCAATTGTCCCCTAGATCCGCGATCCTCCGATTCCCGACATGCTTTAACTTCAGCTAGCCCTCCTGGCTCAGCCCCGGGTCCATGTGACCATTCTAACGGCTCAGATCTGTTCTCCTTCTCTGCGCTCCTCCAGAGGCTTAACCTCTGCACACCTTCACCCGATCCAATGGATGACAGGATTTCTAGGTGATATCCAACGGTTGTCGGTCTCCTCCTTCTGTAGGCTCCTCCTAAGCTCCTCCTGGACGTAAACTCCTCAACAGTCCAAATCTCTTCTCTAGCCGATCTAACGGCGACTGTGCTCTCACCTGAGCTTTTCCTTCTACTCCAACAACCCCTTGTTGAGCCTTTAGGGTGTTCAGTAACCCCACGAAGATCCTTCAATGGATACTTCCTCCAACTCCAGAACTCAAAGAGTTCTCTTCTTCTTGTGCCTACCTGCACACAGTCTCAATGCCTTCCCGATAGAGTTTCTTCCCTGTCACAGAACGTTCAACGGTTCTGTCCTTCTGTGCACCTATACACTGGCTCAATGCCCACCTGGCAGAGCTTCACAGAATCCTTAGTGATACTGTTTCTTTTGAACTCACAACAGAGTTCCTTCCTCTGTGCACTCCTTGCACTAGCTCAATGCCCACCTGGAAGAGCTTCACACAACTCCTTAGAGCTTCTGTCTTCTGTCTGAACTCACAACAGAGTTCTTCCAACTGCACCTTATGCTTGTGCTCAATTCCTACTTGGCAGAGCTCTACAAAACTCCTAAGAGATTATGTCTGCAACTGTGTCTTCTCCCACACAACCTTGCCTCTTTAGGTGTTCAACAACCTCAAAGGTCTTCCTCCTGAGTTGTTGACTCCATCTCTTGTGTCGCAACACGTCTTTGTCTGAACCCACAGTGTTCAGAAGTGCAACCTCTGTGCATGACTCTCAGAACCCACAACGTTCTGTCACACCCTCCTGGTGTGAAGCCTCAAAGACCTTCACCTGAAATCACACAAACTCCCTGCAAATGCACAACTACAGTATACATCTACAACATATAATGGAACACACACAGACATTCACATAACATACAGAAATGCAGGAAAAACTGATCTATTTATATTAACAATGGAAAATGCCTATTTGTACAAGGTGTTCTCTATCTCTCTCTGGCTCTCCTCAACTCTGCTCATCTACAACCATTCCTCCTCAAAATGAGATATCAAAATCTCTTTTACCTGAGGGGCTCATCGAGCGCTTCCCTCCAGATCTACCTACTCTATTCAATTACAATGAATGGGTTGTCTAGTCTCAGAATCGGATCTAGATCTCAGCCATACACACATTAAATGCCTATCTACCTAATTCCTGCACAAAGTCATGGCTTCTATGGCTCACCAACCTAGACATTAAATTACATTCAATTCAAATTGAAATGAGGCTGTGCCTCTCTTCAGCTTGAATGCACGCGCTCGACGTGACTGGCTAGCTGGCTGGCTGACATGGAGAGATGCTCCTACATCAAACTCCCTAGCTGCAAAATCATGAACTCGTGCTCATGCGCTTCCCCTCTAAGCTGTTGGAAATCCTCCTGGATCCCAAACAAATATCTAGAGCTTCCCATCTGCTCCATTCTACTGCTGCTATTGCTTCTACTGCGCTACTGCTGCTGCTTCCTTTCTGCTCAATCTCTCCTCACTGGTAGCTTCTGCTGACTCTACGATCATCCTTTTGGTATATTCTATCACTTGGTCCAGTTGTTCCAGTGGCTGGTCCTGTTTTTGCAGTCTCCTCAGCTGCAAAAATTTTCTGCAATTGGGTAGATCACCATGATCTCCCATGCTTCCTTCTTCATCTTCATCTGTGGCCTCAAGTTGCCACTCTATTGTAGACTTCAGCTCTACAGTCTCCCTTTGACTGACTTGTTGTTCAGTTACCTTCCCTGACAGTTCAACTTCTATCGGTTCTCTTGTTGGCCCTGGATTGTTCAACCAATCCTCCAGCATCTCTAGCTCCATCTCCCATGGAGTAGTAAATCTCCCTGCCTGCTCCTTGGCTTCCTTTGCTGCTAGCTCCAATGCTACAACTCTTTCATCTTCCTGGATGAATATGCTGAGACACTCCTCAGAATGCTCATTTTCTTCTTTTGCTTGGGAAGCTTCCAAAGTCTGCTCCAATTCCTCCTGGACAGTTATCGTCCACCGAGACTATTCTGCTGCTGCACCATCTACAACATTGATTTCTGCCTCCTCCTGGGCACATGGTAGGAATACTCCAATTCCCCTAATCATCAGAATATCATCCTGATCTTCCTCCTCTTCTGTCAGCTACACCTGCTGATCCAAATCTATCTTTGATTTCACCTACTCTTTCAGCTCCCCTGGCTGATTCCAACTCACTTCTAAGTTTATGAGACCCACAGATAGTCTCATCTACTCATCCCTTCCCACCTGGCAATATGGGATGCTTCCACTGCCCTCCTGGAAGACTATGAGATCAACCAATCCCATATTCATCAACACTCCTTGCTGAATTGAACTCTCCTCTGAGTCCATGAGACTTTCAGACAGTCTTGGATTTTCACCTCTGCCCACCTGGCAGTCTTCAAGATCCCGCAGCGACCTCAATTCATTTCCCTCCTGGCAAACGGGAATTTCTACTCTACCCTCCTGGCAGTTCTTGAGATCCTCAGTTGATCCCCATTCAAATTCTTCATCATCGAGATCTCTCCCAGTCTCTGGTTTACATACGTCAACCATCCTATTAACAGCCTTCGTTGTCATCTGACCATCAACTCCTTGACTGGCCATTTTGATTTTGGCTTCCTTCATGGGCCATTCATACACCCATCTTGGCTCCTTATCCTGTTGTATCTTCAATGCAATATTTTCTATATCTACCCTTAATTCAGCAAGCTTCTCTACTTGGCTCTTCCTCCTAGCATGCCCATGGCCTTTAGTAACCATGGTGCTATCTCTGTCTTCTCTCTTAGCAGTCCTGCTACTGTCACTCCACACTAAGAGTTCTACCAGCTCCATCATCTTACAGTCCTGCTGACTGTCTATGGACTACTGCCTACCTGCAAACAAGTCCTTACAGAGTCCTCCAGTTCTCTATCTTCCTCCTGCTTTCCTCTCGCTTCACCTGAAATATACATATGAATTTCCCGCTCTGATACCACTTGATGGCTGCCTACGCTCCTACATACCCCACAGGGTTTCTGTGCCTGACCTCTCAGTCTTAAGGATAATTCCGATTCAAATTCCCCTTCTTAGCTGAAGCAGATCTTTAGATCCCCTACTGGAATCCTCTGCTAAAACCCGATCCACGGGTTCTTTAACTCCCTTCATGTCCTTCTTCCCTTTACCGTGACTTTTCCCCAACTCAATATTGGGGTTCGGGGTTTCCTGCTTCCCATTGTCGAGATTCATTGTACTCTTCAATCCCCGATCACCGATGAGCTCCTTGCTCGGCCTTAGCCCCTCTGGCTATGCCCTTTGGTCCATGTGACCTCCTTCCATAAGACCGTATCCTTATCTCCTCCTGTCGAGGTTTTGGGTTTCAATTTCCCGATGGGCTCTCTTTCCCGCTAGTCCTCCAGGCTAAGCTCTTGGTCCACATGACCTTCTCCTATATGATCGCAGCCATATACTTCTATTAGGGTTTCGGGGTTTTCAATGTCAAAATGCAATCGTCCCCTGGATCCGTGATCCTTCGATTCTCGACGTGCTTTAACTTCAGCTAGCCCTCCTGGCTTAGCCCTGGGTCCACGTGACCATTCTAACGGCTCAGATCTGTTCTCCTTCTCTACGCTCCTCCAGAGGCTTAACCTTTGTACACCTTCACGTGATCCAACAGCTGATGGGATTTCTAGGTGAGATCTAATGGTTGTCGGTCTCCTCCTTCTGTAGGCTCCTCCTGAGCTCCTCCTGGATGTAAACTCCTCAACGATCTAGATCTCTTCTCTAGCCGATTTAATGGTGACTGTGCTCTCACCTGAGCTTTTCCATATACTCCAACAACCCCTTGCTGAGCCTTCAGGGTGTTCAGTAACCCCGTGAAGATCCTTAAATGGATACTTCCTCCAGCTCCAGAACTCAAAGAGTTCTCTTCTTCTTGTGCCTACCTGCACACAATCTCAATGCCCTCCCGACAAAGTTTCTTCCCTGTCACAGAACGTTCAGCAGTTTTGTCCTTCTGTGCACCTATACACTGGCTCAATGCCCACCTAGCAGAGCTTCACAGAATCCTCAGTGACTCTATTTCTATTGAACTCATAGCAGAGTTCCTTCCTTTGTGCACTCCTTGCACTGGCTCAATGCCCACCTGGCAGAGCTTCACAGAACTCCTCATAGCTTCTGTCTTATGTCTGAACTCACAACAGAGTTCTTCCAACTGCACCTTATGCTTGTGCTCAATGCCCACTTGGAAGAGCTCTACAAAACTCCTAAGAGATTCTGTCTACAACTATGTCTTCTCCCACATAGCCTTGCCTCCTGAGGTGTTCAGCAACCTCAAAGGTCTTCCTCCTGAGTTGTTGACTCCAGCTCTTGTGCCACAACACATATTTGTCTGAACCCGCAGTGTTTAGAAGTGTAACCTCTATGCACGACTCTCAGAACCCACAGCGTTCTGTCACACCCTCCTGGCATGAAGCCTCAAAGACCTTCACCTGAAATCACACAAACTCCCTGCAAATGCACAACTACATAATACATCTACAACAGACAATGGAACACACACAGACATTCACATAACATACAGAAATGTAGGAAAAATTGCTCTATCTATATTAAGAATGGCAAATGCCTGTTTGTACAAGGTGTTATCGATATCTCTCTGGCTCTCCTCAAATCCACTCATCTACAACCATTCCCCCTCAAAATGAGATATCAAAATCTCTTTTACCTGAGGGGCTCATCGAGCGCTTCCCTCCATATCTACCTACTCTATTCAATTACAATGAATGGGTTGTCTAGTCTCAGAATCGGATCTAGATCTCAACCATACACACATTAAATGCCTATCTACCTAATGCCTGCACAAAGGCACGACTTCTATGGCTCACCAGCCTAGACATTAAATTACATTCAATTCAAATTTAAATGAGGTTGCGCCTCTCTTTAGCTTGAATGCACGCGCTCGACGTGACTGGATGACATGGAGAGATGCTCCTGCATCACCATGATGACATTCTTTCCTTCAAACTTTGGTAAACTTGTTATGAAATCCATGGAAACCTCCTCCCAGCACTGACTTGGGATGGATAATGGTTGCAAAAGACCTGGGGTCTTAATTGTATCCACCTTATTTTGTTGGAAAACCAAACATTCTATGACAAACCTTTGAACATCAGTTTTAAGGCCATCCCAAAAAAATTCATTATTGACCTTATGGTAGGTTTTCAAAAATCCTGAGTGCCCTCCTACTGGAAAGGTGTGCAATTCCAATAGTACCTTTTGTTTTTTGTTGGGATTTCTTACATAAATATAAGTGATCTTTGTAGCATAGTGAATCATTTTTCCATGTAAACGTATCTGATGCAATGGAATCATGTTGCAACCTTTGAATGAGAGTCCACACTTTTTCGTCATTCGTTCATTCATCCCTTGCTTATATTATCCAATCGGGTTGGATGATCAATATAACACAGAGAAAGGCCTCAATATCTTCATACTTTCTTGAGAGTGCATCTTCCACAACATTTTTCTTCACTTTTTTATAGACAATTTCAAAATCATAACCCAATATCTTGGTCACCCATTTTTGCTGTTCTTTTGAAGATAGTCTTTGTTCCAAGAAGTATTTAAGACTATCACGATCTTTTTTTACCTTGAAGTGCCTACCAATTAGGTAAGGATTCCATTTCTTCAATGCATGTAGTATTTCCATCATTTCCTTCTCATAAATGGGTTTGTGTAAGTCCTTTCCATTGAGTGTTCAACTTTCAAAATCTAGGGGCCTTCCTTCTTGCATTAGGACAACACCAATTCCATTTCTCAAGGCATCACATTCCACAATAAAGGTTTTTGTGAAGTTTGGAGTGGTCAAGATGGGATATTTTCACATCACCTCTTCAAGTTGTTCAAAATCTTTAGTTTCCTCTCGAGTCCATGAAAATGAATCCTTCTTAGTTAGTGTCATTAAAGGTTCTTCTATTCTTCCATAGTGTCGAACAAACTTGCGGTAGTAACCTGTCAAACCCAAAAATCCTCTAAGATTCTTCAATGTTTTGGGAATTGTCTAGTCCATCATTGCCTTAATCTTGTTAGGGTCTACCTTGACACCTTCATGAGATACAATATGACCCAAATACTCTACCTCCTTCACCCCAAAGAAACATTTGGATAGTTTGGCATATAGTTTTTTCTCCTTTAGTAGTTGTAGCACCTTGTCAACATGTCACACATGATCCTCCCAAGACTTGTTATAGATTAGTATCATCAAAAAATACTAACACAAATTTTCGAAGGAAGTGCTTGAAAATAGAATTCATCAACCCTTGGAATGTGGAAGGTGCATTTCTAAGGCCAAAAGGCAGGACCAAAAAATCATAATGGACTTCATGAGTTTAGAATGTTGTTTTTGGGATATATTCTTCCTTCATTCTAATCTGATGATACCCTGAACGAAGATCCAACTTTGTGAAATAGATTGCTCCATGCAGTTCATATAAAAATTCATCAATGAAGGGAATGGGAAAATTATCTTTAATAGTGATCTTATTGAGCTCTCTATAATCTAGACATATATGCCATGATTCATCTTTCCTGAATACCATTACCACTAATGTAGAGTAATAACTTTGACTAGGTCTAATAATGCCATCCTCTAACATTTCTTCAGCCATGTGCTCAATTTCACTCTTTTGGGCATAAGGGTATATGTATGGCCTCATGTTAGGAGGAACACTCCCAGGAATTAGGTGAATATCATGATCATGATTTTGAGTGGGTGGAAGACCTTTAGGACCATCTTAAAATACTTTGGAATGCTTATCAATGATCCCTTGGGGATCTAGGGGAATAGATGGCTTAGATGTTTGAACATCTAGTGAGCATAGTTGTGAAATTACACCTTGATGCCTCTTTTTCAATAATTTTGTCATGCCATTGGAGCTTATCACCTTACCGAGTTTCCCTGTGATACCTCTTTACTCAATTTATTTTCCTTCCAATGAAAATTTCATGAAAAGTTCTTGAAAATTAAAAGCCATTGTTCCTAATGATTATAACCATTGGATTCCTAGTACGACATCAGCACCACCTATGGTTATAGAAATAATTGGACTATCATTACATATTCCCCTATAGTAAGATTGATCTTATTTCATTTTCTTGAGCAATTGATAGTTCCTCCATCTGCAATCATTACTTGAAACTCTGGTGCTAGATATACAAATAAATTGAGATCTTTGGCTAATTTATAGTGAATAAAATTATGAGTACTACCAGAATCAATTAGGACTATTAACTTTTTCTTTTTGATATATCCTTCGATATTGAGGCTTTGAGGAGTGCTAATTCCAGCCAATGCATTACATGATATCGTGGGAGTCAACTCTTCAGAAGAAATCACGTCTACATTTTCATCTTGAGATGGTTCTTGTTCTTCTTCCTCTTCACAATCTATGTAGAATAATTTATTCTCACCACACTTATGTCCCTTACTGTACTTGCTGTCACAATTAAAGCATAAACCTTTTTCTTTTATTTCCTCCAATTTTTGAGGTGTCAACCTAGTAGGTTGAGGTGTTTTAGAAGAAGGAACATTGTTCTCTCGATAGATGTTAGGAGTGGTCCTTCTACTAGCCATAGCCATATTTTTAATTTCAACATTTCTTGCCACCCTAAATGCATTCTAAAATGATTTGGGTTCCCAAAGACGAACCTCATGTTAAATGTTATCCTTTAAAATTCCTATGAATACATCAATAAAGTGCTCATCTGGAATATGTGTTACCTTTATATTCAATCTTTGGAAGTTCTCAATGTGCTCTGTAATTGAACCCTTTTTCTTGAGATTTATCAATTGGGTAAAGAAGGTATTTCTCCTTGTATCCTCATAGTGTGTTATCATTTATTCCATGAAAATTGTCCAAGTGATGAGTGATTTGCGAGAAAAAAGAGAGTCATACCATACAAATTGATTGGGTCATTAATATAAAGAAGCAATCCATACCTTTTGTGTATGTGGAACATTATGTAGATCAAATAATTTCTCCATCTAAAGTATCCATGTGATTGGGTCCTTATCATCAAACTTCCTCATATTGATCTTAGGAAAGTGGTTGGTCTTCAACCCAAAGTTAGAGTTTCTCCATTCTTGATTCATCTTCCTTGTGTCTTCATCATGAATTTCATGGGATACATTTTCACTTTCAGGTGTCCTCTCTATTAGGAAATTTTTCAATCCTTCCATGATCTCCCCTTTTAAATCATCCATCTTAGTATTTATTGCCTCCAACTTAGCTTCCGTTGAATCCATAAACTCTTGCAGTTCATGTTTTTTTATTGTCTTATTTTGTAAATCATTTATGTCCCTTTGCATTTATTCACCTTCATCAAAAGTCCAAGTAGGATTGTTTAGAGGCTTATTTGGTGTATAAGATCCCTTTTTTGGTGGCTTGTTGGCCACGTATCACTTTAAACCTTGATTTTGAGGTGGTTCTGCTGGACAATCTTCCTTTTATTGTATCTCCAAAATTTTGGCCCTTCTGGGTATGAAATTTTCTTTTTTTTTAGTTCTCTAATATTTCTTCTCTGCAATGCTACAGGTCTAATCAAAATTGTATGTGCCAAGTGGAATTTACAGTAACTTCCCCACAACTTGCTGATTTTTGGCCTTTCGAGGAGATCTGACTTGTATAGCGTGATCCGCACAAAATCATTGATATAAAATTATGAAAATCGCACTAAAAATACTATGGACTGTCCAATATCCAATGAAACCAGTCTCACTCAATTTGTATACTCTAGGAAGAAGTTATGATTGTTTTACCCGGAACACCTTCTTGAGACTAGCAATAGGACTAGTTAGATACCCTATCTTCCACATGGTGTATATACAAATGTAAGATGACCCAGAATCTAAAATTTTTACCACATCTACCTTACTAATTTCTATGAATAGTCTCCATATTTCAGGGTATGAAATGTTACAAAAAAAAATATTATAGAAAAAATTCCACAATGACTCAATTCAGGATGAATCCATAACCCTATCTTACACGGGTTGTATCTACAAAATTATAAGGCCTTGGGAGCTGAAATTGTAACCCAACGTACCTTGATCCATTGTATAAATATCCTCCAAGCCGTTCCTTCTAAAACATTGTAGAAAACAAGTTATATAAAAACTTCCAAGGTGTCTCAGATGTAGCAACGAAACCCCAAGACCTTGAGCTTTGATACCATATGGTAGGAACCAAATATCAATATAGCATAGAAAAACCTCAGAATAAGTACTCAACGCCTTGAAAAAGAGATAATTTTAGGTAATAATCCTCTTCGAGAGGGAAACCTCCTTATACCCCACATAAATGTCCAAATACAAGATGATTCCAAATGAAAATGTCTTCTTGGTATATATAGGAGACTAGGAGGTACAATTACAACTAATGGACTCAAGATGACATAAATAAAATAACATTACTAATGTAATATGCCCCAATTAAGGGGTAGTGAGCCAATATTTATGGATTAATAGTAGACCCTCAAATACCAAGACAGAAAAACACAAGTGGACACTAACATCCCTTTGAATTTAGTTTAACTAATAAAAAAGAGAGAGAAGGAGAAAAGGTGTGATACACCTAGTTTCAAAGTTTTTCCTCACTACTTCCAATCCGAGATTGATCTCCAAACTTCTTGGCACAAATTGATACCTGCAATACAATAGACAAAAAAGAGAAACAAATAACTCCTACTCTACAAGATTAGATCAAACAAATTCATCTACAAAGATTGAAGGAATAGTAGACAAGCACATGCAAGAATACACAAACTTGAATCAAATAGGCCAAGTATATTAAAATGAGAACCCTAAGAGAATACTTACAAACATGGATGATAATCCAACACTCCTCCAAGCTCTCCTCAACCAAACCATTGCAGGATGCTGCCAAGATCATAAGTTTGATATCCAAAGATTTCTTTCTTCACCTTGGAATAGCTTCCTTTTATAAGCTTGGGAGGCTCAACCACCATGAGTAGATTTGGGGATTAGTTGAGGATATGAATCCTTTAGGTTAGGATATTATCGTAGGATATTTCCATAGGATAGAATTAAATCCAAACCAACCTCATCTCCAAGAGTTGGCCTTCACAAAGAGGTGGGATTCTCCAAATTTTCCTCTAACCAAAATCATTGTTCCCCTATAGTTAGATATAGAGCATTGATCCTAAATTAGCGCTCCATAAATAAGGTAAAAGGGGCATTTATCTATGGGGTAGAAATCCCCCAACATGGCTAGGGGGGCGCTACCTTTCAAAAATGCCCGAAAAATGGTCGATTTGTCAAGTAAAAAGTGTGTTTTGGGACTTGAAATGATGGGTTTCTTCCTCCAATACGAATTAGGGATCATGGAAAATGTTCTTGGATGGTTTCAAGGGGTTAAAAAACATATAAATACATATAAAAGTTTATGTGACACTTAGTAAGGTGCATATGACACTTGACGACACTTGTGACACTTACCAATGTGCATACGACACTTTTACAACACTTGTGACACTTAGGGTGAGATACTTAAGTGTGGAATTTTGATGTGTAACACTTGTCTCCAATATTTCCCTTTTGTTACAACTAATTGTATAAAAGTTGTGTAGGATTTTGGTCGCATTGATAACTCACCGGTTACTCTAGTGTGCTCCTAACTAGGATAAGTTAGCGTAAATTAGTAATAGATTAGTTGTCTTTACATACATGGTCTTCATATACATCTTTGCATTTCATTTTCACCATCCATCCACCCCACCGGTACACTAGACCGTAACCGGTAAGAAATACGATATATAGTCTAGTTGGGACTGCATACTGGGGAGTGTTGGTCACTATAATTGCTTATTTAACTAAACAATCAAGTGCTACATAAATTGTCAACCCAGGGAAGTCTGTTTATTTCAAAGGTAACCACACACTATATATGCTCAATCTCAAAAGCAACTTAGAGTTGTAGTAAAAACATATTAATCACACTTTTCCTTGAACAAACTGAAATTCTAACTTGAATTACAGGAAATCAACCTACCTATTGTAGAGCTCAAAGTTTAAGAAATGATTAATTGAAGAATCCTGGATTACATTAAAACAACAAGATACTGCAACAGGAAAGACCAACTATTTTGTAACTAGAGAACAGGACCCTATTCCCAAAGCAGGAATCTTCAGCACCTGTTTTCGATCATCACACTTCATGAACTCATTGCTTAACTGAAATAATTAACACACATTGAAGGCTAACTATCTCTAATAGAGAACAGGACCCTATTTCCTAGGCAGGAAACTTCAACACCTGTTTCTGATTTTCACACTTTCATGAACTCATTAAAAGAATTGACATGCACTGAAGGCTAACTATATCTAACAGAGAACATGACCCTATTTCCTAGGCAGGAACCTTCAGCACCTATCCCTGACTATCAAGCTTTCATGAATTCACCAAGAAGGATTGATAACTAGAATGATTAACTGTTACCCAAGCATGAATCGTATGAAAACAATGTAACAATCGGGAAGGCAAAGTTCAACAAAACAGAGTTCAGTAAAGTAGTGTTTCAACAAAATAGAGTTCAGTAAAGTAGTGTTTCAGCAAAACGGAATTTAATCAAGGCATAAACAGAAATCACACTTAACACACTACAAAGCTAACGGGTGAATATTGTGAAGAAGGTGGGCCCTCCCTTCTCACAAGATTCCCCTGAAATGAAAGGCTAGAGAGAAATGCTCAGAACAGTCTTTTATTCATCTGTCAATGTATCACATTACAATCTGGAATGAAGTACGTCCTTCTCTGTAAATCCTTCTTAGCCAAAAAAAAAACAGAGTGTCCTTCGAATGATGA
This sequence comes from Picea engelmannii, assembly GCA_009831015.1. NCBI lineage: Eukaryota > Viridiplantae > Streptophyta > Pinopsida > Pinales > Pinaceae > Picea > Picea engelmannii. The sequence continues at coordinate 23,497 of ML800796.1, forward strand.
TTTCCTCTTATTTAAAGAGGAGGATCCCTTCGATACAATTTAATACACTAATTACAGGTGTACATCTGAGTCCTATTCTTAGTCAGATCGACTTTCTAAACTGGAATAGGATATCCTAGTCTCCCGCAACATAATGCTATTACAAGTGCTGAGTGAGGTGTTGTTGTTGCGGCTGGAGTAACAACTTCTTTATTTGTGTCTTGTTATTGTTGTTGTATGTTGTTTTAGCATCGCAAATTGCGGGCTATTTCAGCCATGGGATTTGCGTTTTGATTGTTTCAGCACTTCTCGGGCAGCAATGATGGTTGATGCTAGCTCATGGTGCGGCTGTTGTAGTAAATTTGTGTGAGTTGTTGTTCAACATCGTTGACCACAGACTGTATAGTAACTTCTTCTGTGTTTCAGCATCATTGACCATGGACTGTGTAACAGTTTCTTCTGTGTTTTAGCATTGTTGACCATGGACTGTGTGACATCTTCTGTGATTTGTTGTTTCAGCATCGTAGTCCACGGACTGTGTGACATCTTCTGTGAGTTGTTGTTTCAGCATCGTAGTCCACGGACTGTGTAACAACTTCTTGTTGTTTTAGCAATAGGCCTCAATGCTAATCTGCAGTTCGAACTGTTTCAACACTTATACATTTCTGATCAATGGTTAAGTATGAGAGTAATGTAAAATTATATGCAAAAAAAATTAAACATATAGAAAAGAGAAGAGATGTTGTGTACCTTTGGGAAGATAGGGTAAAGTGATAATATGAGTGTAAATGTGAGTGAAACAAGAGTGTAATGGTGGAAAAAAGTGTGGGCAAAAAGGTACATTGTATGGTCCTAATAGGGAGTACCCCTTGTTGTTTTTGGGTGAATTTGCTCCTGTCAACAGGTTCATATGAATGTCTAATTGGCATGGATTGGTTGGAAAAACACCATGCTATCCTAGAATGTTACAACACGAAAATAAATTGTCTTGATGAGGGATGGAAGCAAGGCAAGATTCGAGATATTCTGAGAGCTATATTTGTTACAGAAATTTAAAACATGCAACTAAAAAAGAGTTCCAGGAAGGGATGTCAATTTTTTGCAGCCCATATGGAAGAGGAAGCGAGATATAATGTGGCAAGTATTGAAGACCATCCAGTCTTGAAATATTTGAATATGTTTTTTGGGAAATCCAAGGACTTCCACCAAAGAGACACTTTTATTTCTTTATTAATTTGGTGCCAGGAGCTACCCCAGTGTCCAAGACAACTTACAGAATAGGGACACCAAAATTGAAAGAGTTGTAAATGTAGCTTGAATATTTATTAAAGAAGGGGTATATACGTCCAAGTTTGTCACATTGGGGAGCCTGAGTTCTTTTTGTGAAGAAGAAAGATGGAACCTTAAGGTTGTGTATTGATTTTTTAAAAATGAGTAAGGTCACAATAAATAACAAATATTTTTTTCAATGGATTGATGATTTTTTTTATCAGCTGAAAGGTGCAAGAAAATTTTCCAATATTGACTTGGGATCGGGTTATCATCAAGTGAGGATAAAGGAAGAGGATATCAAGAAGACAACATTCATAACAATATATGGACATTATAAATGTATAGTAGTTCCTTTTGGACTATCAAATGCCCCAATAGTTTTCATGTGCTTGATGAATGGAGTGTGCAGGGAGTACCTAGACAAGTTTGTGATTATTTTCTTAGATGATAAAATTTACTATTCAAGGATAGAAGAAGAGAATGTGTAGCATCTAAGAATAGTTTTGCAAGTTTTGAGAGAGAACAAGTATGCCAAACTAAGTAAGTGGATATTTTATCAAAAGAAGATTCACTACTTGGGGCATATTATATTAGCAGATGGGATAGTAGTTGATCCCGAGAAGAAAGATTCCATTAGAGGGTGGTCAATGCCAATAAATTCAAAAGAGGTCAAATCATTTATGGGTCTTTCCAGTTATTAACAAAGATTCATAAAATACTTTTCAAATATTTCAATCCCAATCATTTCTTTTTAAAGGAAGGGATTGCAATTTGAATGGACTGCCAAATGTGAAGAAATGTTTCA